>JAPYZI010000344.1:0-57350 GCA_030523105.1 Ophioninae sp. A BG-2022a | reverse complement strand
ACATTCATCAAATTCATGAAAGACATGTTTAATGTCGATTGTGCATCAGACGTTAATAACTCAACAACACTAGGAGGCACCACCATCGATTTGACTTTTTTAAGAAACATTAAACTCGAAACACTCCCTTTCATTCCCTACTTTTCCTATCATCGTCCTATTCTCAACAGAATAACACAGATTGTAAGAAATTAAATATTACACATGTTTAAAAGTTGTAAAACAATTCCTCAAGGCACATTTATACTTGTAAAAACTATTAAATTGTAAAAAAATAACCTGTTAAAGCTATACCTGGTTTGTTAGGGTTAATAGAAAAAGAGAACGAGGCAATAAAAGAAGAAGGAAATAACTTCTTATTTAATATAACACCAGGAATAAACACAAGGTCAATTCTTTGTACGATCGTAAACACACGCTTCCGGCGTCATACAACGACTGACGCCATTGCGTGGGATACACGCTGTACTGCGCACGCGCTTGGGGAGGGGGAAGCCCAACACACCATGCTTGAGGCGATGCTCAGAAGCACGGTACCTCAACAAACCCAACAATTATCAATTCAAACACTTATAATTCTTCGAAATTGCTGAAAAACGTTGCATATTACGAACAGTAGGACATTTAAATTTAATCTTGGGTGTATTCAAACGAATAAACGATTTAACACGTTTTATTTACTTTTTATTCGAATTCAAAATTTGTAATGGTGTTGTTATTTGTTTCTGGTATTATAAATTCTACAATAGATATCTAAATTCCCAAAAAATGAAGATGCATTTTGCTACTGTACGATCTATAATATCAATAACAAATAAAAACAGCATTAAAAAATTGAATGCAAATTTAAAGAAAAGGGTTGAATTGTTTTTTCGTTTAAATACAACCAAGATCGAAGAAGAATATCGCATTGTTTGTAATCAGTGACTTTTTTCCGCATGTTTTAAAAGTAATGAGTTACTGTATACATAATACCCAAAAAGGTTAAGAAAAAATCCTATTGTCTCAACATGAATTCCACAGAATTATAGTAATTACTATTATTGTATAATTATGTTGTGTTTTTTGTTGCAGATACGCATTCGTTGTCGACAATTTATTGGAGTATCCGCAGTGAAAGAAACTATAGCGAAATCTATGCAGCCCGTCATTGGAAAACCAGTGTATTACACTGCCTGGGGAAGGAAATCGAAAAATATGACCGGAAAACGGAACTTCAGTGCGATCGCGACTTTTCGAATAATGAGAGGTATATATTCATTACGGTGATGAAAAAAACCTACTTTTTTAAAAGTTCCCTGTTCTCTTTAGTTGCAGTAAGATGAAATAAGGCATCTGGTGAAACATAACTGACCTTTTCTTACATAGCGTTTAATCAAACAAAAGTGTTTCATGGGCACCGTTGCACATTTACCGTTTGACAAGTTATAGCATTGAAAAGTAGCCAGCAAAATGTTATCCATGTGATTAGTATGGGAAATATATACATCATAAAAATTAATATTAAGAACTCATATTGACCCGGTGCTCTATTTCACCTTAATACAACTACTGCACAGGGGACTTTAACAAATGGTTTATTTTGATTCGACCACCCTAGGATGCGAATGGCTGATGGAATGAGATTGAAAATAAAAAAGCTCCTGACTTCTGACTTCGTCAGGTTTGGTACTCGAGAAATTCAAAGAATACACGGGTCCGTTGGATGTACTTCCCATTTTGAGCCGATGGTTGACGAGAGCTGCTGACAGAGAAGTTGGTCGAGCCAAAAAAATTACGGACCCGAACAATAACTCGTGATGAACTTGTGATTTCTCGTTTATCTATACCGATTTCTTCGATTCATTATGGTCATACACTTGTTCTAAATATTGAATTTGCGAAAAAATGTGCATATAAATTAATAATATCTATATCTTTCATTGCACTTACCGTATCTGACTGATTTTGCAAATCATATATTAAAGAATAATAAAACATTGAAAATGTGACAGTAGTTTACCGAAATAAGCTCAATATAAGCTTCTAAGAGTGTGATTTGATAAGACTGATACAAACTAATATATATACAATATCATTGTAACCACTCGATCAGACTTATTTCGCGAATGATATAAAACAAAAATAATAAAACATTAGAAATGTAAAACTAGTCTAGCGAAATAAGACTGATACAAACTTTTTACAGTCTGGCATAAACTTGATATATTCATTGTGTATAATAATAATAAAATATTTGTGTTAATGTGCAAAATAGCCGAACGTAGGAAATAATGTTGGTACGATATTAGCTGGAACTTGGGCCCACTTTGGCCCATTTTTGGTACTAACGATGACATAGGCTCGTCTGAAACTCGAGCCGATAATGGCACGAGCGTAGGTGCCAATGCTAGTAAGATGTTGGCGGTAACTCGCGCCAACGTTGGCACTAGTATCGGGCCAGTTTTGAGACCAATGCCGGGACGATATCGGTTGCCATATCCGGTAAAAATGTCAAGTTTCAGCGATTTTCAAATGGCTGTATCTTCTTAAAAAATGATCGTATCGGACTAAACAAAAAAGCAATTTGAAGTTTGAAGTCTTTAGTTTCGAGATTTTATGATCAAACAATTTTCAAAGCCACATGTACCGCTCAATCCCGAAGAATACAGCCAAACAAATTTTTCCAAATTTTTTCATTTTTTCTTTCTGGTCCACAGACTTGGAAAACGTTTTTTCAATTAATCCACTGAAAGAATCGAATATTTCATTCATTTAGCTTTAATTTCTTTTTTTGTACATAAGTACGCTCATTTTTCGCTGAGATATTGAATTTTTAATGAAAAAGAATCATTTTGTCTTTCACCATTAATATATCAGCAACCAATAATCGCACAGAAAATTAAGGGTGGGTTTCGGAAACTTAAATAAATCCTCTACAAAGGTACACCATTCATTTTCCGAACAAAAAGTTTGTTTCATACGCTACATCATTTCCATCAGGATGGACACTGTAGGGGAGGGGGCAAACTTGACGAGGTTGTATTGGCATAAGTTTTCCTCAGTTCCCTATGCCCATGACAGATATGTGATAGTAAATGCAGGAGGGGAAATTCTACCGCGGATGCAAGGACGGGAGGGGTGGGGAGGGGGCCTTAACAGTGAGGAGAGTAGTTTCAAGGTAAAAAGCGCAAAAAACAACATGTACCATAAGAAAGTGAAGAAAAGCAATGAAAGATAGTATAGATAAAATGAGGAAGTCATCGACACAGTCGTTAAAAAGGTAAGCTACCAAAGGTAGAAGACATAAAATCGGTTTTGCAGGCGTAGGGAAAACACACCTATACAGAAAACCTACTTGTTAGTCATAAAATGGATTACATGAAACATTTTCGGAGATATGAGTACCTCCTTTTTGAGAGACCTTCACTGCGGAGCTTTTGGTTTTCAAACATTCAAAAATTGCCGATTGAAATCCATTCGTCGATGAACTGATACGTTGGATATACCTATGGAGCGTGGCCCTATAAGGGAGTGGCAGTATTTGTCACGAATATGATCGTATAAGCGGCTGTTCTTAATGCGGATTAAGAGACTCGCAAAGATCCATTGAAGGAAATACCTACGATTCGCGGACTTTTCGACCTTGGCAGCCTCGAAACAAATCCTCAAAGCCTGCCGTTGATTTTCGGGAAGTTAACTAAGCTTCTCTTCTAATTTTTATTTCTTGATTACCGCACACGCATACTTCAGGTTACGTACAATTATGAGTAACTTTTCAGCCTGTAATATGAATGAAGCTAATATATCAATACCGTTAAACAGTGTTAGATTTTCAATATCTTTTCAGGTCGCAAATTATTGGGGATCCTCCGCATCGATAAGCGGTACAATTATAACATCATCCGCAATTATTATCGTATAGCTTCAGGTTATGACATCCTCAAATAATCTCAATTATTGTAATGGTGATGAACGCGAGTTTTCTATCTACAGGTAAGTATATTGAAGACTTTAAGTTACGAAATCATTTTAATTAGCAAGATCTATTAGACGATTAAGTTTCATGCCTGCCATTTGTGTTGAAGAAGATGGAAGAAAAATGGAGAGAGGGTAAACTTGCACACCAGGTACGCTAAAATTTACAAATATAAATGTTCCAAAACGATAATTATTATTTGTATACAGTCGTCGAATAATGTATTTCGCATGGCAAATGAACAAATCTCTAATCTTCAAATCAAAGTTATACATCTAGAAACTGTGAGGAATATGTCCTTTTGATATTGATTCTAGTTCCACAGATTCGATTGTCGTTACGTACCTTTTGTTGCCGACGTAGATATTTTCTTCGTGTCAATTTCCTCATCAGGATCGCTTGATGACGCTTCTGTTTGTCACTTCCGCGGTTTCCGCGTATTTTTCTCTGTGTCCCGTCGTGGAGCTGCCTACAGAAAATACACTTAGGCGTTTGTTGCTTGCGCTTGTAGATTGTTTCAGTCGTCAAGATTTTCTCGCAATTATGGTGATACCTAAAAAGAATGGACGTGGATTTGTCGGATATTTTATTTTTTTTATAAGTGTTGCCGTATTCAAATCAGTCAATCAAGCACTTTTTAAATTTCAGATGTCCTTATTATATTAATGATCGAACACACATAAATTACAAACGGTATTAGGAGGCAACCTTTCTCAAGCTTTCATTGAAGCTGATTCTAATAACGACAAAAAAAACCTACTTTTGCAGTGGAATTCCGTTTCGCTGCAAATCGAAGTCTTCTGTACCATTTCAAGCCAAGTCCGTATATCTGCCATTGATGCAGGTTTCGCGTTCAACGGAGTCGATATACCCATATTTGTCCGAATCTGAAAGAACAATAAGAATATATAACAGTTGCTACGAATTATAAATAGATTCAATTCATTCAATCATGATACGTATTATTCATATACATAATTATGGAGGGGTTCGATTTAGTTAATCATATAATTATCTGAAGAGAGTGATCCGGGTCAATCTTCCCATGAAGTTTCGGGCAATGGTTCGATGAATCGAAAAGAGCGAATTTTGTTTTGGACGACTGGTGCGCCCATGCCCATGACTCCGGCAATAGTGATGCATGTCCGTTGTAAACACAGTCGAATCCATTTCGCTCTTTGTCACCATGTTGTCCTCCGCTGGGAGTGTCATAGAAAGTCCTGGTGAAACTATGTTACTTCCTATGTATCCATGATGGAATTGTCTGTCTGGATCGCTATCTTCTATTGATAGAAGAAGAAGAAGAAATTTGAGTACCTCCTTTTTGAGAGACCTTCACTGCGTATGAGTACCTCCTTTTTGAGAGACCTTCACTGATATAAGAGAAATTTATTTGAAAACACTTACTATAAAAAAAAATAAAACCGAACGATCTTACCGCATAATCTTGAGAGCGTGATATTGGCGTTGCATTCTCGATCAGGTGCCATACAAGTAGAGGCATCATATGAACATCGCCATTACTCACCACAGTCTTATTATATTGTTTAATATCGCTCTCTTCGAAATGTAGTTCGCAAACCAATTTTGTATCGTCGAGGTGACAGTTAGGTACTCGCTGCCACTTAAAGAGTATTTTGCTGCACTGTCAAATCCGATTAGAATTTTAAGCAACACATGTCAAATAGATTACCAACCACAAACGGGAACATCAACTTATCTTCAGTATATACACTAACAGAAAAAATTAAGGAATAAAAAAATGTCAAATTATAGCGGTTTTTTCAAATGGCTGTATCTTAGTAAAAAGATGTCGTTTTTGCAGAATTTTGCACTACTCGGTTTGTATAAAGTAATCAAACAACCAGGAACGACATAAAGTACGACCATGCCAGATCCAATAGCAATCCTGATCAAACATTTTCTTTTTATGAACGAACTATTATGATTATGAAAAGATCATACTATTGTAGAGTCTTACAACGACAATCAGAAATTTTGCTATCACTGACGGGGCGACTAGACATTTATCGGTTCGGCATTGCGTTGATACATTTAATCTTTCCAAGGGTGCTCTGGTCCACTAGGATGTAGATCAAAGTACGGAATGTAACCATACTGGAGGTTACTATGAAAATGTATACTGTGATGTCGTTTAGGGGAGGTTCGTCGAATTTCGTTTAAAAACGGAGTGTCTGACTCGCGACAGAACACGGTTGTAGGATGAATCAACTCGGTGAACACGATGTTGAGCTATTTGAGCTACGTTTATTAGACGGACAGAGATTCGGTGTCTTACAAATTTGGTGACTTATTGACTACCTTAGCCTAGGATAGGGGCAACTTATAAGGCTGGAGGGTGGGAAATTGAGAATAGTGGGAGGAAGGGTCTACGTGACGCTTGAAGCGTCTTTCGGGGTTTTCCCTCAGAGGTAAGGATAGGAAATGGTTTTCTGAGAAATCATAAAACCAGTATTTAACTATTTCACTCGAGACCGCGGTTCAGCGGAAGCGATAAATTTGGTGAAGGACCGAAGTTAGTTCAAATGCAGCTGCATCGGGTGATGATAATGAAAAGTGTACGCGGGACGAATGTTAGGACCTTTTCTAATGTTTGTGTAAGATTTCGTCGGAATGTGAGTGGGCGAGGTGGAGGTAATAAAATTGGAAGACTAGGTTGGACTGTGGGAAAGAAAAAGGAAAAAATGCTTAGCCTATATTACAATACTCTGTGATTATTGCTTTGCAATGGAATTCAAGGTCCGTTGGACGAATCAGTGTTATTAAATCGTTTTGATTGTTAGAACCATGGGTGTGCAATGATCAACCATGGTTTAGAGACTTTGATAAATCAGTTCTTGTTACTTTTGCGCAATAACAGTAACGATATCCGTCATTTTTATAAACTAAGCTTTTAGTTTCAAATGAGGTAATATAACAATGTTTTCATAACATCAGTATTCGTGTTTGCTCTGGATTTTCAGAGATGTAAGAATTACCTATTTTTGAGGACAATCATCTGCTGGCCGAAGGGCATTGACTGGAATGCGTGACATCATTGCTGCGATCAATTTGTCAATTTTTACAGTAAATACCTGCGTAGGCTTAGTGTCGCATAATTCTGGACGCTCGTTGAAGTACAATTCCATAACAACCCGAAGCGGTAGTGAAAACAACTAGGAACGTATTAAGTACAGGACATTTCAATTGAACTTTACATTGTGTTCTTTCCACAAGATAATATCAACTTAATACGCATTATATAAGTAATGGAAAATACAGGTGGTAAACAATATAAAACTTACTTGCAACGCCAATTGCACGTTCATTTTTTCATACTCAACCGGATTCAGATGAGCAGGCGTCAGGTTATGAGCAGCCGTTAAATTTGGTTTAGTGTATCGCTCGTGCTGCAGCAGTGTTTCCTAGTGCTTTTTTTGAAAATTCCATCTGGGGTCTGAATATGTATAAAAATGTTACTCCACATTTACTGAATGAACCCATTCCATTATATAGATTTCCGTTATATAGATGTGATGGCAGTGAAGATAAGAGTTATTATGGTCTTAACAAAAACAATAGGTACAGAAAAAAAAATAACGCGTGATGCCTTGCCTGGAACGAATCGCGCATAATAAGTCCATTGCGAAAACATTTAACCAAGTGCGGAAAATCTGGCACCATCCACAGGTTCTTGCTCGAGTCGCAAGGATGCTTGCAATGAAAGTGTCCATCCTGAATGTATTCCTCATTTCTGTTTCTACTTATTTATTGTCGCATATACAATTTTGATGTAGAAAGAACAAAGTGCAAAGATTTGCTAAGTTTATGACGAAATTCGGATTTGATTTTTAATACGTCGTTTTGCACATGAACGGATAAAATCAGTTCTTTTTCTTGGACTGTTTGTTAATTGACTTGTGCTCCTGAATGTCCAGATGATAATGTGGATCATCTGGATAATCAGGATTATGATTACGAGGCATCAGCAAGGATGAACTGTTTAGAATGGAATGAAAGCATCCATGACCACACCTATGATGTTGCCTGCACCACCCCGCAGGTGCAAGCATACATTGCCGAATATGTAGTGCGCAAAATACGAAGACGAGTGATCCATTATTTCATTTCTGGGAAACTCTCGAGTCAATTGTTCTCGATGTCGTTGGAAAATTTGGTGTGAAAATCGATACCTTAAAAATGATTATCGAAAAATTGTCCGAACTGAAAGGTTTACCAGTTATCATGAAGAGAAGACCCGAAAAGTTATCGATTTTTATATGATAATGCGAGCTCATTTCTTGACAAAATGGTTTAATAAAAATAATAACGAAAACTGGCAGCGAACGAAAAACCTTCGGAAAAATGTGAAACTGTAAACGTTACTTTCTGCGAATTAACTTTATTACATAATTTTGTTGCTGGTACATATTGAACTTCATTTTATTAAATGACTATTACTGGATTTTATAAGTCTCACATTTTTAAATAAAAATCACCAAACTTCATGCCCTTGCACATTTACAGGACTCGATCTTGCACGGTGCAGGTCTCGCGGACACAGGTTAGCAGCTCATGCTCCACAAAGAATCTCAAATACTGAAAACTATTTTCTCCGCTTAGATAATGCTAGGGTAGCAAAAAAATAATACCTTAAATTTGATGATCTGGAAGCGTTAGCTGAAAGAAGGCGTGCTTCCCAAAATAATATACATGCTCCTGACCTTATCGGTAAAGACTAGCTAAGGAGTACATCCCACCGTCTGTCCTCTCCTGTCTTCTAGGAGAGCTGAACGTCTTCGGGTACTGTCGTTGCAATTGTCGAAGCAGCACGATGTTCTTTCTTGGATAGCGCCTACCACTGGTGTGATAGCAGAGCCACGTTAGATCCAATTGTCTTACTGGACAGTAAAGTTTTTATCGACAAGGCGTGCGATGCTTGTCCTAAAAAATTAACGTAACTCAAATTAAGTTATTTACTTATTAACGTAACAAAATAACTTAAAATACATACATCAAGTTATTAACGTAACTTAAATTAAGTTAAACTATTAAGTAGATCAAAAAATTGTGTCCAATTCACTTAGGTTAGCTTTATCTTCGATTCGACAATGTCGTCACCAACAGATTTGGTTTTTTGGGCGGTTTCATTTTGCTACATGATCTCGTGTTCCTATTCTCTTGGCTTCCGTGATTTGTGATCGGCCGCGACCGAAGCTGTATTAGTCCCAGCAACCGTGTCGGAATATTCCGACTCCTCTGCAGACTCATGTTTGGTCATATGTACGTTTTGATCTACAGAAAATTACGCACGAGAAAAATAACTAGACTTTTCAATTTAAAAAGTAATGCTGCATTTCTTCTGCACGCGTATCAATCAGCGTAGCACTTCGTCGACAATGTAATAGTTAACACGAATGAGAGTTAGATACATCAGCTGTTTTACATCGCATATATCTATAATGGGTGCCGAGCACCCCAGCGCCACCCCATATTGTTATTGTTTGGGAGCGCGTTGAAAAATCTCGCTAAATCTCCTGGTATCTAGTCTCCACGCCTTGTTGCCATATTTTCTCGGGGCAGCAATAAGATTATTTGATTGGCTCGACTTGTACTCGGCCAAAAATATTAAATTGCACATTAACTTCATTGAAAATCACAAATTATCATGCAGAATGACATAATTTTTTCATTATATATAATAGAATGCAAACAGAAATGATCCGGCATTGACATTTCGACATAAAAATTATTCTTTTAAAATAAATAGATATACTGCTGAATTTACCTTTCATACATTCTTAAAAGCATTAAAAAATCAATAGAACCTATCATCTTGTACAGTTGTGGTGTGATGATCATGCAAATTCGATGGTTTCGAAACTCAGTGTCGACATTTTTTTTATTGCTTGGCGGTGCCACCTTTGACCAATCTTCAATAATTTTGATAGAAAATTACAGCTGTCGCTTTTGGAAATATGGTTGCAACTACCTTTTTCACCAACGTCACTCTATTTTCGATGTAGGAATTAGACTGGAGTATCGAGGCAGTTCACTATATTATTTTTAGAAATGATCTTGAACCAAGCAATTCAGTATCATTTGTCACAGAAACATTAACTGTACCGTCAATGGAATTCTCTACCTAAAGGAAAGAACGCTTAGACTTTTTTCAATTATGGAATTAGCTAAATATTGTTTTCAAAATGGAGCGGTGCATCCTTCGTTTGAAATTGGCGTGTCAATATCCGTGGCTGTTGGCAGGTAAAATGCTGGAGCCTCCTGGAATGTCGCAAAGCTTTCACCAAATGAATGTTCCGGCCTGAGGATCTTTTCTTCGTATAGGATCTCAGGATCGTGGGGAGGGAATTGAGTGTCCGGATATAATAACTGTACAGTGTCACAGAATTTGTTTTTTTTTTAACACGATAGATGGTAACATTTATATGCGATTTGAAGTAGGTGGCTGGCATTCTTCACCCGCACGTTATCATACAGCTAAAGTAGTTTCCCTCCTGGGCCTTCGTTTTGTTATGTACCAGTTCTTAAGTTACCTCTTTTTCTTTAGTTCTTTGAACGAATACTCGGATACATTCTTCTGCTCTACAGATTAACCGCGATTCAAATAATACTACAGAGATTATACACGAATAAACATTCATACAGTCACGTCACTTTGGGCCCGAAAGACACGCCTCGCCTATTGCTTGATTATAAATACGCGCCAAGATATTACAATCCTTTTCCCTCCTCGTGTCATCTCTGCAGTCGCCGCGTTTTCATCTTTTGTGTTTATTTGTCGTTAATTCTTTCCCTCACGTTTTCTCATCTTCCTCAAACTTGTGACTCGAGTGGATGCGGCGTGTAGTCCAAGTTTGCGACATGAGTTTACACGATTATACCAATATACAACTTAACAACTATAGTAAGAAAACGGAAAATGTACAAATAACTCGAATCGAAGATCTTTTAAGTTTTCTCGTTTTTTTCAGAGTTTTGTGGCAAGTGTGCATTTCCCTTATCTCTCGCTTCATCTCTTTTCATGCACGCACGCACTTTCGCTCTTTCTCTTTCTCCCTTTTATTTCAGTAAGGTGTGTTTGTGTGCCTATACATAATTGATCTATGCATGACTAGAAGCAATGAAATATATGTTTCGGCTATCTCGAATTGGAACGTTCAAAAAATAATCATTTGGCGTTCGATCGCCTTCCGCGATTCGTCGTCTTTTTCACATCTTTTTTACGAGCCAACTACATAGGCGAATATCAATCGTGAAGGAAAAAAAAAGAAACAATGGGATATAATTTTATCGCGCTTGCAATCGATCGTCCGGATGAGCTCGAAGAATCGCCCGTTGCGAAATTTTTTTGACAGAAAGCTTTACGGTCAACTATTTCCGTATTTGACAATCGTAATTCGAAACTGTGAAGCCGATATTTTCGTTGTTTTATTTTTCCAGGAACTCTGTATTTTTTTTCGGTACTTAGACCTGCGAGCTGTAGTGATACAGTTACAAGGGAAAGACTTTAAAGGAGTCACTGGTCATTGCCAAATACAGCATTGAAGGGTGTACGCGGTACTTTTTCGTGAAATCAATTCCGAGCGAGATTTCATTCCTGAGCTGCGATCGGAAGTCGAACGTTTCTTCGAGAGTGCTCATTCAACTGAAATAATTGAGGACTCGTCACGCAATAAGATACACGCGACTATAATCTTGCTACGTTTAAATTCGACGTTCAGTGTTCTCAACCTATGTCCCGTTTTCTCTCTGCTTGTTGTTTTCTTTTCGCGTTCCCTCATAACAATAAGTAGTCGACTCGGTTGAAAAGTTGCACTATAGACGAGTCGCGCCCCTTAAGTATCTTAGCTACGTAGCGCGAAGTTTTAATCGTGTCGTTGTCACGAGCTTGTCGCGGGTTCGATTACGTGATATTTATTCTTTTTTTTTAAACTCGAGACAACGAGAGAACGCACGATTAGTGTTTTACTTCTTAACTTGTTACTAACTTTGCGGAAGTACTCTGCGAGCTAATGTATGCGGGCTTTTTCTCGATAATTGTCCCTGCTCTCCTGCCTTTCGTGCGGTCACGACGATCACGGTGAGAGCTCAATATACATAATATCAATGCGACGGGACATCACACACCGCTTCCGTATTTTTTTCTTACTTCTCTCGCCGTGATAAGGTATTACTCTATTCGTTAATCGGTACGCTCTATGATAACCCGAATGTTTAAGACGATAAATAAATAAAAATTAACGGTACAATACTGAACAACTGTACCTCTCAACGAACTATACAACTCCTCTTTCGTTCTGTCTTCGTTTTTTTGTGTGCCGTGTCAGTGCTCCCTTACTACTTCATTTCTTTTGTTCGTCTCTCCGTTTTTTTTCTACCCCCCCCCCGTAATATCTGCCTAGCTCGTTACACGATATACGTTGATAAGCATAAGCAATCACACAATACGCTGCCAAAATTTACGTGTCGGTTGATCCTTTCGATTCGCGATCGAATTGTCTTTTGTTCGGTGAGTGTTTTGTTACATATATATATATACATATTTTTATGTATATCTCTTCATATCTCATACGCGGTTTTGTGTAATAAATACTGGCCGAAATTGGGTCGAGACGAAAAAAGAGCCCCCTCGTACCCGAGGATGATTTAAGGATCGTACTGTCGTGTTCTTTTTTCCTTTTCTCTTTCATCACGCAATCCCAACGATGGCACAACGCGGTCAATTTCCTGCGTTTTCCTTATTCTACGATCGCCGAGCGATCTTTACGCAAAAATGGGTTCTTCGCACCCTTCCGCATATTTTCTTCGCATTAATTTGAGGGTGTATCTTTTTTATGAGGCCTATCATTCCATTCCGAGTGTTGAAGTACCCAACGGTCATCGTAAAATAATTCGATTAAGTATGAACATGTCGGAAATTGTGACGCATATATGCATATATACATGTGTATATACGTATGCGTGTGTATGTGCGCGCTCGTGTATATATATACACTGGGCTGTCGAAACAAAAATGTAAACTCTTGTCCTTTCGAACAATATGATCAGACATTAAAAGCAGAATCGTAGATGCTTGTTGCCCCGTTACAAGAGAAATTCGCGGTGCTCGTTCAAAGTTGAGTAACTCAACGGCTGATGAATGGTTGTTAGATTAGTTTGAGAATTCTCGACGCTAAACCTCCCTCTAAAAAAGCTTTTCCTTAAATTGCGTTATCGTTATTTTTATATCAATTACGACTTCTTAATAATATGCTTTGTCTTTGTTCATGGATTTTTTACACCGCATTCATTAGAAAGAATCAGAATGAGATTTTGAAACAGACCATTGCAGCTGTTTAAGATCGTTTGATCACCAATCGGATTTAAAAAATTATTATTAATTGTCGAGTTATTGGAAATTGGAACGTAAAGGTCCAAGGTCCCGTGCAGATTCGAGCTGAAAAGTTCATTGTTGGCGAGCTTTTCGTTCAAATCCTGATACCATTGTTCGAAAGGATGAAAGTTGCAATTTTTTCGTGCGACATGCCCTAATACACTCGCGCATTCTTGTCTAAATCGTATCGGCAAATTGGCGTTAATATCAATATAGTCTGGAGAGTACGATGATGAATATCGTTAGTCGAGATCCCCGCGCGAAACGCAAGATTTCACGTGTCACTTGACAAACGATCGGATTTGTTAACAATCTTTTACGATCTCTTCGTTTCTTTATTTAGCCAACTTCGTTGAAGGAACGTGTAAGAAAAATCAAAAGATGTCAGAGAGCGTCCAATACGAGGGGGTAATTGTACGAGGGGGGAAAGAATTTGTGTTCCATACGTATATCGAACGTCGTCTCGTGTCAATAATCTCGCTGTGCAAATATAACTTTGAAAATATATCGTACTTTTTCCCCCTTCAATGAACTCGATCGACCTTTTTCTTCTTTGTCTGTGTGTACGGGTGTGTGTTCCGGCGGTTCGCTCCCTTTGCATTTTTACGCTTTGGTTATTCTCTTACTTTTAATACGCAGGTGCCTGAAATTCGCCCATACCCCGTTGTTGTTGTTGCTGTTGTTGGGCGAACGGCGGTTCTTGATAAGCCGCGTCTGTCGCGTCCGGATAACTCGTGTAGCCCGCACCTCCTACAGGATCCGCCTCGTAACTCGGGGCGAACGCTGCGTCCGTACCTTGCTTGAATCTCTGGAACGCGAACCAAGCGCTTCCCGCCTAGAAAACAGGAAATGCGCCGAAGTTCGCATTTTATTGGTAAACACAAAGCCTTCGGGATGCACGGCCGTAAAAATCAAAGAGGAAATGTCCAATATCGTTGGACTAGGGGCAACAATGTCACAAAAAATATGATATATAACGGGTTTGAAAAAAGTATATATCAAAAATACACTTAATTTATGTTTCAATATTTTTATGCTGTTTTTATTATTTCGTCATAGGGGAAGTAGCGATACTCCTAGGAGGTTAAAGCTCTTTAAGGTACGCAAGTACTCACCCAAGTGAATATTGAGAAGAACGAGAAAGCGATCGCCGCTTGGACGTTATTGACACCTTTTCCATCACTGTTTTCTGACCCGTTCCATGCATTGGTCAGGTAACAAAATCCTACGAAATAGAGGAATGCCCAAAAACCAGAGAAGCTGCGGAAAAGCGAACAACAGACATCAGTGGCTGATTATGGTTGGAAGTGTGTCATTGGGAGCCCCTGACGATCGTGTACTTCTAGAAACAAATTGGCTTCGACAGTGAACACGCGTTTTGTTATTGTTAAAATGTCCAGTTACTATAACTTACTATAAGTAACCGGAACTTAAAATTTATTCGGTTTACAGTTATAAAGCGGTTATCTTTTGTTGAAGTATGACTAGAGAAATAAATTTAAGAAAACCAGAAACCGCGATCCATAGCCTTGAAATGATAAGGTCCAATCGTGTTGAATGTTGAAAATGATTATGGCGGCTACTTTCTGGGAAATGGCAAAGTTGGTAAATATCTTACCCAAGATCCAGAAGGACATAGTGTTTCCTGGTCTTGACCGAGGACATTTGCTCAAAGAGGTACTCTCCGACGAGGAATCCTATGGACGCTAGGAAAGCGAGAACTCCAATACCCACGCCATAGTTACATGCATTTGCATCTCCGTTGTACCGACAAACCTCCTTGCCGTCTTTGTCCGTCATGTATCCTTTGCTGCTTATACAGCCAAACACTATTATGGCAAAGAGCTAATCGACAGAGAAACGAGAAACAGTATCAACACGACTGTACAAAGATACCTGAGAGAAACAAGTATCGTGAATAGTGATTGAGAGGGACTTTGTAAAAACTGTTGCAACCATTGAATGTCGTATACTACGAAGGGTCCAAAATTTTGTTTACAACGATTGAATTCTGTTTCGCCACTCATGAGCACATCTAAAAAGATATCACCCGCAAGCACCTGCGTCTTATGGCGTCATTGAGGCGGAAGAACACTTAAAATATAATATTTTGTGATCAACAGATTCCATCATTAGAAGTGCTTTAAATATAAAATTGAGTATCTTCAATAAGAAAAGCAGACATAAAAAAATGTGGTTCCTGCATATAGACTTTGAATTTGATCTTTCATTAAGTATATCTGTGTGAAAAAAAAGTCTGAATTTTTCAGCATTCATCGGTCAATTACTGTGACGTCCATTAATACACAGTAAAAGACTTCATTGTTACAAGCTTCTTACAAAACTAAATACACAATAGGAGGTTTAAGAAGCGACTCTCAGACTGTACACCTGCAAATACCCCATAGTAGATTTTATGTACCCAATAGAGATAACGATGCATGATTCATTCTCAAGACATGTATTAATGATGACAATTCTTCCTACTTTTCGTATGCTAATTCCATTCTTGGATTATAATTATAAGAATGTCCCGAAATTAATATTCCACAAGGAATATTTTCACTGTTGACTGTAATGAGATTCTGAAATAATTGGTAAAAAATTCGATAAACCTCGAATCGATCGAAAATTTGGAAAGTCGATAGACCGAACACTCGCGTTATGAAGGGGTGAAAATTTGTTTACGTTCACGTAACTATCGACTATGATATCGAGCAGGATGTTTACTCAGGGGGTTTGTTCAAGGACGCGGAGGACGAATGGGCGAAGTGGCGATGTTTTTAGCCTCGAGACTGACAAATTTCGGGGTAGAAAAATCGCCATGACGCTACTCGTGCGTTTCGTTTTTTATTTCAAGGTTTACAAACGTACAAATGATCAAATTAGATGAATGAATACCGTTTTATGGGAGGTATCGCTTTGATTCGTCGAAAAATCAATAGAACAACCCCATCGTTCGGGGAGGGCGTCGAGGAGGGAGGAAGAGGGCGAGAGTCCTCACCGACCCTCGAGGGGTGGTAAACGTCGTTTCCTTTCGAATCGATGCCCGTAATTTGCGAAAATACAAACTTTAATACTGAATGGAGCGATGCGAAACGTCACGAGAACAAAATGCCAAAATCCAATAATACCGCTTTGTCTTCCACGTCTTTGAAGGTTGATCACTCACCAAACATGCAGCTTTGAGAATAACGTGAGGCCTTTGTACGAACGAAATCGGGTCAAACGGGGCTCCTGCCTTTCCACCACCGTAAGCTCCACCACCGTCCATCTTAGGGCGACTGAACGCGAGCCTGAAAATTCAAAGCTGCTGCTCTCGCCGAGTAGGAAGAGGTGCCGTACGACTCAGCGCGCACGCGCGTTTTCTCGCTCTTTGTATGTGATAATACCTCTCTCTTTCTATATATATATATTTAGTCTTCTTCAGCTCCTCCTTCGCTCGCTCCGCCTCTTTATTCCGAATAAATAAGGGCAATTGAAGCTTGCGTCAGATCTCACGAGTCATGAAAACACACACAACGAGGCGGTCCACAGAAAATTTTCCACGAGAACCTGATGCTTGATTCCGTAAGATTGAGGTAATGTATGTATTTCCGGTCGCGTCTTCCGTACGATACATACGATACATGCGAAAAACGCGTGTGCGAGCGACGCTGAAAGCGTGTACTGCGCACTTGCGGTGGGAAATGGTATCACGCTGAAAACCACGAAAATCTATTGCGATAGCTATACTGACCGCGGTTTTTATCACGTCTCACACTGTCAATCAAGTTTTGTAGTGGGAATGCTTTTTTTTCTCAGCGACAGGAGTGCTCGTCCCAATCAACAAGACAATAAAGGGAGAAAAGCGAAACTCCGCGATTCGGGCTGCTCGTGTTCGCGATATTTGAAATCGCTACTTGTTTCCCGCCTCTCACTAATGATTGGCGATAGGCAGATTTAGGGGAAGAAGATAGTACAACTCGTTACTTTCGCTATGTGGAATTGTCCGAAGTATTTAGTTACCTATTCTGCCACTCGTAGCGCTAATTATGTTATGAAAACCTTGCATACCTGCGCATGTGCAATCTCGCAATACCCATTTAACACCATCAATACACGTGTCATGTCTATTATGACATAATAATAGACCAATGATTATACCGATAAATTATGAAGGAGGTACGAATGAAAATTAGTTTGCCCATTTGAGCCATTTGAAAATCAATAACATCTCGAAAAAGTAATAGCTACATACAAAAACCATACTCTAGCTCTTATTCGATGAGTTTATCTGACTGAACACTTTTGTGTACACATTATTACAACAGTTCAATTGCGAGTCCCACGGAATAGCGATAAGAAATATTCGCCCAGAGTAACCAGGGCCATGTGCAGGTAAGAAGTAAATTTAATGAGGTAAATCGCACGAAACGCGATTAATATTAGTGCATGAGCGTAGTACGGCAAACTATCCCCTTCGTTTGGGTCAGTGCACTAGCCGGGGCACAGTCTTACATACAGTTCTGAAAACTCGATGAAATTTAGGTGGTGGGGGTGGTTCCACTATTGAATAGAAATCATGTTGTCGCTAGTATCGAGGAGTTAGTTTTGACAGCAAACCAATAACCTAGATATGGCACTTGAGTAAGCGCGCAATAATGCTGAAATCCTGTGTAATTTCGGAGTGCAATAAGGTTTACAGAAGCCTAAAAATTAAACGATTAATGTTTAAAGTGCCGTCGAACCGTGAAAGGTTCTAAAAGTGGCAAACCGTAATTCCCGTTGGGAAGTTAACACCTTCAAAATTCGTTTGTGAGAAGCATTTTGAAGAACCATATATTTTTGGAAAGTACGCCAGACATGACGTGAACATTATTGCAGAGGCACGCTTCAATATTTGTAATTAACACAGCGAGATTGAATACATTGTCATGAATCGATAGATATAAACGTGCTTTTTCTCCAAAATGTCGATCATATCTGAAAACATTGGGAATTTGCAAATGATTAGCTATTCAAGTTTTTATTTCCATGTAAAGAAACTTGCTTCAAATATTTTATCATACTCAATTGTTTGTTATATTAGGTTGCGCTACGGGAATATGCCCACGAAGAAAAAATGAGATACAAAGAAAATTGTCATAAGAAAAAGCTGTCCAAAGTGACAAACCGATAAACGAACGATCAACAAAGAAGCATAAAGTTTTCGTTATTTTGTACATTCCGCCCCCCTACCCTCCTTCCTTCAAAACGATAATGACTAAAAATCGTATTGCCATTATAAGACGCCAATATTTGAATTGAAAGGTATAAAGAATTGCTATTACATGATTGATGAACGCGAATTTATGTTTATGCAATAATATAAAATGTTATCCTCATATATATTGATAGAAATAAACAACAGATGATGAACGCGTATACGTAGAAATATTTAAAAGTCGTAATTCCGATAAGTACACACTGCTTGCAGTTATTTGTGGGTAGAGTGAGTATTGTTGTCTCTATCCACACAGAAACACGCGCGCGCGCGCGACCATACACACGCGCGTGGGAATGGAACGAGCTTTGCGCTGCGCAAGCGCCAAACAGTATTGTACTTCTATCGGCCGAAGTTGCCTACCTTTGAGACGCTTCTGGCAGAATTCGAAACTATTGAAACAACGGATTTCCAGCCCGCTGGTACTACGTATTCTCCTATCCTGTGTCGACTCCTTGACTCTAGTCTCCATGGGAAAGGCACCTTGCGACAGCAGCGCTTTGGACACCAAGCGTGCCTACCCCACCACCAAAATTTGCCTTCATTTCCAGACCTGTATATAAGACCGTGGTCCGTACATCTGCGATCGTGATCCATTGGATCTTATGCACATGCGTTTTCCCGGAGCGCACCTGTTTGTTTGAAGATGGCGACCAAGAAGGATTTGATCAACGGTGTGCAAGACTCTCTCATGTTATATTGCAAACAACGTGCATTTTTATATAAAAAATATTATCATTGATTTTCGCGCAGCTGTGAGGGATTCCCTCGAGACCCACGGTGTCCTTGGCCGTTTGAGGGCCGAAATGCGATCCGAGGTAATGAGAATTTTGGACGGCCCGACGGATAAATCCACCAGAATTACGGAAATTGAGACCCCGCGAAACGTCATGCTCATGAACGAAATCGTACGAGAGTACTTGGACTGGATCGGCTACAAGTATACTTCGTCGGTGCTCGTTGCAGGTATTTCAGTTTGTCAGAAATTAACGTTTCGAGAAAATTGGTATTTTTGGCCGTTCTCTCGGTTATTTTTGGATATCGTTTATACGAAGATTTGAGCCTGTAGTAGGAAAAAAAAACACGAATGAAATGCTACAAAACTTGAAAAGGCAACAATACGAATTAAATTGATTAATTTGAAAACAACTCCGGATAGTTGTCTATACGAGACATATATGTTTGTTCTCCATCGTAGAATGCAAACTGTCGAAACAACCGCTGGATCGATCTTTCCTGCTCGAGGATCTTGGATTGCAAGACGACGAGGCGACGAAGAAAGTGCCACTTCTCTTCAGTCTTGTAGAAATAACCAAGGGGATGAAAAATTCGGTCGGAAACTTAGCGCAACGAGAAGGCTCGTGAGGAAGGAGAAACGGTGGGAATTTTCGTGTCCGCGAACACATTTGTATTTCGTGTTGCGAAACCAAAGAAACTTCGACTACCTGCTTTAGAAGAATTCTCGCATCTGTTTTTATTATTTAAAGTCTACTTTTACATATCGACATTACAAAGTACAATATAGCTTTAGTATTTAATTTACCAGGAGTCGTTTGCTTTTTTCCTTTTTCTGTTCTTCGATAGATAAGAAAACAGAAAAAAATGTCGGCCGGTTTCCATAATACAAGGACTAATTGTCTTCTGTAATGATTGGCTGTACATCGTACTGTATATCGCGCGTGTGCGCGCGTGCACACCTGTGAAAATTCGTTTTCTCCCCTCTCTCTTCCTTTCATTGCTGAATCGCTACTGTACTTTCGAAAAATCGAAAAGAAAAAGGATTGCAGTCTCGCGCGCGGTCTAATTCGAGTTACTACAAGGAATTCCGCTTCTTTTTCCCAGACTTCTATATCAGACCCGAAGGTTGAAATACTGGAGATAAGACAATAAATAATGAATTCTCGGGGAAAAAAATACGAGTTTTTCATAAAGATCTGGAAATGTCGAGCATCCGCGATAGGTATTGTAGTAATATAATGGTTGTTTCGCGTCTTTTTTCAAAACGTACTCTCAACGCGTACGCTCAGTGTCTCGACGTTGAATCTAACTGCTTGAATCTTCAAGAGTCGAGTTCAATAAAAGTTAAACTTTGGAGTTTCAACGAGATTTGCTACATTGATTTTCACAAGGAAACAAAAAAAAAACTTGATCCTAAGGACTTGGGCAGGATTGCGGCTCGATCTGCGCGAGTCTGTAAGAAACCGTGCTGTAGCGTCCAGATGATATTTATTTTCTCAGGAAAGATGAAGCGGAATGTAAAACTTCGAAGTTCAACTTTCATTGGACGTATCTACGTCTAGAAAGAAAGTCGGTATCCATTTTATCATTAATCGGTGAAAGACTCGTGCCTCAATGGCTTATTTCTTTCACCCTTTTACCCTCGGCGTGAAACGACGTTAAAACCGTAAATTCGCCGGGTTCGTATTTACTTTTACGCCTCGTGAATTGTTCCTGTTCGGTGTTCCAAGGGTTGTCGTTTTTCTCGTTGTCCTTCTAACGTCGTCATTTGTGTTTCGCCTTTTTCTTTTTCTTCGCCTGTTTGTTCTTGCTCTTGGATTTTTTGGATTTTTTCTTATGTCTCTCGTCGCTGCTAGAATTTGACGAGTCCGTGTAGCTGTCCGAGTCCGAGCTCGTGTCCCTCTTGGATTTGCGTTTTTTGTGCTTTTTGTGTTTCTTCTTGCGTTTCCTGGTGTGCGAATCTTCGGAGCTGTCGCTCTCGCTCGACGAGCTATCGCTGTCGCTCGTTGAATAATCCTCCGAGCTCGTAGATTTGACGCGTTTCTTCGAGATTTTCGTTTCGCCGATTTTTTCCGCTGTCGGAAGTTCACCGGTTGGAATTTCAAGTTTCGGTTTTTTGGCGGGTATCGTCGCGGCGTTGCCGGATTTTCCCTCTTCCGTTTCGGAGTCTGAATCAGAGGCCGAATAATCGGGCTCGAAGTTAGCCTCGTCGAGTACGCTGCGCTTGCGATCGGAAACGAGGCGTGGATTTTTACGTTGTTTCTTGGGGATAGTTTCGTGGTTATTGTCGTCCTTTTTGAGATCACTGGATGAAAACTTATCACGCGTCGGTGTAGTCGCGGTATTGGTGGTGCTCGAGGATGGAGCAGCAGCGGCGGCAGCAGCAGCGGCAGCGGTAGCAGCAGCAGCAGCGGCGGCGGCGGTAGCAGTGGCAGCGGCAGTGCTCACGCCCGCAATATCCTTGTGTCTCTGTTTCTTGTCCTGTGACTTTTCCTTGTCTCTTTTGTGTTTCTTATCCTTGCGCCTTTTGCGATCCTTGGATTTGCTTCGACTACGGTGCTCCTTCTTTCTCTTTTTCTCGTCCCTGGTTGACTTCTTGTCCCTCTTCCTCTCGATCTCGTCCTCAGTGATGCCGCCCGCCGTTAAACCGGACTCTTTGCGTTTCGAGGCGAAGCTGCTCTTGGATCGTTCGTCTCTCTTGGTGGTTTGCGCGGACGGTGGGGTACGCGCCCGACGATCGTTTCGCTCGCGCTCTTTCTCGCCTCTTTCTCTGTCCCTCTCGCTTCTCGACTCGGTTCGGCCAGCTCGGCATTCCAACCGGGAATCATTTCGAGAATCTCTCGAGTCACCGCCTCCGTTGCGCGAAGTTTCGTGTCTCTCGCTCCTCGCCTCGCCACGTTCGCGCGGCCTCTCGCTTCTGTCGCGATCCCGTTTACGATCGTCCAAAAAGACTTTGCGCTCGTTATTGGTGGCAATCGCTTGATCGCCGCCGCGACGTTCGGACAAGGACGGAGATGATCCGCGATCCTTCGAGGTCCTCGGCGATCTCGATCGCTGTCCGCTCGCCGGATCGCTCTTACTCGATTCTCTGCGTTCCGTGAAGGTTTTCGGTTGGCCAGCTTTTCTCTCTCTCTCGTCTTCGACTTTATCGCCGAGTCTCTCCTTCGCCGACAGCCGAGTGGGCGAGTGGCCGCTCTCGGGCACCGGCTTGAACTTGGTTCTGTCGAGTTTCGATTTCTTGGCTGTTTCCGTTATCTCGACGTTTCTTTCGTTTCTGCCAACGTTTATCGTGACGTTGACGCTCTTACGGGTCTCGCGACTGTTCGTCGTTGTCGGCGCGCCTGGTCCTGCCGCCGCTGTCGTCGGGATCGTCACGGCCTCAGCCTCCGTTATCTTTGGTTCGGGATTCTGATAGAGTATCTTCCGACTCTCGCTTATCTTCTTGATCTCGATCGGTCGAATGGCGTTTATCGCCTTCTGAAATATCGCGTTTTCAGCTCTCTTCAATACTTCGGAGGTGACGACCTTCGTTGACTTGGAATCGTCCGCGCTACCGGGCGCGGGCTCCTCCGCTGATGCAGACTCGACCGGAGCATCGAATTTTTCCGTTGTATCGTCGCGTTCCCACTTTGAGAGTTCGGGCAATTGTGCCAAAAATTCTTCCTTCTTCGGTGATTTCGCGTCCGATTCGGTTCGATCGTCTTTGGCCGATCGAGCGGTGAGCGTGCTCGTTGCGTTAGTTTGCGCTGAGTTCGTTGGATCCGCTTCCACCGAAGACATCGTAGTCTCGACGACGTTGCTGCCCTCCTCTTCTTCCTCTTCCTCCTCTTCCTCGTCTTCCTCCTCGTCGATCAAACTCGCGGAATACTTCCCATCGGGACCAACGTCGACCTTCGTCTCGGTATCATCGAGACCACCGTACAGGCTCTCCGAAGCCTTCCCCCCGTCCTCTTTGACTTCCGGTATCGGTTTGAAATTCGGATTCGGCGGATTAGCACCGAATTCCGCTGACTCGCGGGCCACCACCGTATCGATCGAGGACATCTCGGGTGGTTCGGGATTTATCGAGAGTGCTTTTTCGTCGAACTTCTCCTTGGTAGCGATGATTGGCGATCCCAGGGGCTCCTCGTTGCTCACCGTTTTCGATTTCATCGTGTCCTCGGTCTTGATGGACGATTTATCGATCTGGCCGATGGATTTCGTCACTTCGGATAGCGAGTCCTCGGCGTTGGCCTTTGCTGCCGTCTCGTCTTTGCTCGTGTCCTTCTGAGTGGAACGTTTTTCTTTCTTTTTCTTCTTCTTCTTCTCCTTTTCGTCGCCGTCCTTTTTCTTCTTTTTCTCCTTGATCTTGCGCTCTTTCTTCTTCTCATCGGATCTGTCGTCGTGATCCTTGTCCTTCCGTTTGGTACGCTCGGGCGACGCGTCCTTGGTAGTCGTCGTCGCGGTTGTCGTTGTCGTCGACGACGACTCGTTGCCGCGCTTCGTCGGATGTGGACTCGAGCTCTTCTTCGTCCTCTTACGATCGACCGAGTGCCTCTCGTAACGGTCGTGACGTTCGCGTTCCTTCTCCATCTCGTAATCACGGTCCTTCCGATCCCTCTCGCGGCCCCGTGACTTCTCTTCGATTCTGTGTCTATCGCGCTCGTCTCTGTAACTGCAAATTACACATCGCTTTAGCGCCTTCCACCGGCCCGCGCTTTTTCTGGTTAAACAACAACGCGGTAAAACATTCCCTTTTCAGTTTCGAATAAACAGTAACGCGATTAACGGTATAGAATGCGGGAAAATATTTTTAAATCGATCCTCTTCGGTGACAACTCAAATTGGACAAGTCCAACGCGTGATGCAAAAACCGCATATTGAACGTATGCTTGTTACTACAACGATAAAACTGATGGAAAAACTTCAATCGCGTTTATCTCGAAAGTGCGTTGTTAGAAACGATGTACACCATTTCCCACCGTACAATTAACGGATTTACTTGAAACTTGGTACTCTCGTACTGTGTTTCAATAATTTAGTATTTATTGACATTTTCCTTCTTAACGTTTTTGTTCGATCGCTTATTAGAAACAGCGATGCCGTTTTTCTGCGAAATATTGAAAAAATATTCGACAATTTTTTTCTGACGATTGACGCACGATAAAACACAACGCAGAACGAAAAAAGATCGGTCAAGTTTTGACCAATCTTATTTATGTGGAGAAGACGGTCATTTTTTTAAGGAGATTTTTCGAACTGACTTTAATTCGTCAATTAACTTATTAATTGAAAATTGATTTCTTTTTCAAACTCGGATCGTCGTATCGTCACGGTAGCTGAAGCTCCGAGTCAAATTTTGCGTGTGCAGAGACAATTGCAGATCATATTTAACGGTCCGTAAAATATCGAGACTGGGTCGAGGGTTATCGGAACGTTTCACTCATATTGATCGGGAAAAAGGAACAATTTGGGGAGTGAACGCGACCTGTGCGATGTATCGTTCCTCAGCTGCAAATCTATACTCGATCGTAATATGGCGATCGAGTAAAAGTTCACAAATTATTTATTCCCGCATGGATTTCGAGGTCAGCGATCCCGCATCCCTAGCGTTACCACATTGCTGCAGAGTGGAGGCCAGGCCGCGGGGCTGCATCTTTGCCATTAATTACAACATTCTAATTGAAACATTCGTACCCTATTGCGATAGACAATCAAAACTGAAATATTTTTCTTCTAAAAAACGGTGATAAATACTTTTATCGAGCGTTCGTTGTTGCCATCCAATGATTTTTAAACGCGCTTTTGCCTGCGTGCACTATTTGCATGACATTAATCCTCCGCGGTCACCCGGAGTCAGAACAACATCAAGCGCAACGTCAATCTAGAATTAATGTGCGACACGCACAGAATGTTTATCTGCGTCAACTGTCATGGAAAACAATAAATCGAGTATATACATAAACAATTATTCATACATTTTTAAAACTAATTTTCATAATAAATCACTCATTTTTCATAATTATTGTACTTGATGATATCTGAAGAGTTTCACCCAAAAATTTTATGAACGTATATTATAAAATACCAGAGTTGCGTTTTTTTTTCACGCATTGCCTCGTTGCTGATTTTTCTCGTCATTTTAAAAGTTGGATAAAAAATGTTCCCATGACATTGTTTATTCGAAAAGGTTCAAACTAACATCCTGTATTTGTGCGTGTCGTTCGGAACGATAATGGCAACGCTGCGAGCGTATAAACGGGGCTGGGGTCGTTCCGATGCCGTGTTACCAGGCGCGTTTTTTCTACAACCCGTGACCACGGAGGTTGAAAGCAAAATCGCCAAGAATCGGATACGCGCCAGTACCAGCTGGAGACACGTGCATATACGCGTACATACCGTTCTTTGTCGTACTCTCGCTTATCGACCGGTCTCTCCTCGTCGCGGCGATCGCGCGCGTGCCGATCCTCTCGTTCCTTCTCTTTTCTCTCGCGTTCTTCCTTATCTCGAATTCTTTCCTGATGCTCGCGTCCAGACATGGCGCGATCTCGCGGATCGTCGCGCTCACGGTCGCGTTCCCGTTCACGATCACGCTCCCGGTCGATCATCCTCCGCTCGCCGCGATCGTCTCGCTCGCGTCCACGATCTGGACGATCGTCGCGCTCGCGATTCCTGTAGAAAAAGAACTCGGAGATTCAGAGATTCGTTTTAGATAAATTCACAGCTGAACCGCGCAAGCATCGATAATTCATGTTGCTACTCCGACGCGCGATGTCACTGGTCGAACCAGAGGATTTCTTCCGCGCCGTAATTATTACGAGTCAGGAAAATTAATTTTGTACCAGGATACAATTCCATCCAAGTGTGGCAATAAATAAATAGCACTACCTTGAAGTTTGCGTCCCAAAAAAATACACTAAACAGTAGAAAATTATTAAATGAGCTACAGAATTAGTGAATAACTAATCATTGATTATAACTCGTTTCATTAAATGGACTACAAAATGGCTAATCATTTTGCTTACTTCACTCATCACTATTTTCGTTACTTCACATCAATTAATTCAACCATTGCTTATAAATTTAAATCGTTCGCTTTTGAAGTCGATCTCGCTTGGAACTGGGAAACAATTTGTATAACCGGCCTTGCCGAATACGTTTGATTTGGCTTTGCATCTACTTTAAGTACGAATGACTATAATGATTGAGCAATCATGAAATTCATTGTTTATTCAGTAAAGTAACTGAAATAACAAATTGTGAAGTAATTACGATAGACCGTTCAACTGGTTTTTTTTCACGTTCGGTGTACTTTTTAAAACACGATTGTTCGCTTATTTCACTTCTCATTTTGGATGATACCTACCCCGGTTGATAAGCAACTATGGGTGGAGCAGTGAAGCACATTTATTACAATTGAGAAAACATTATTCGAATTAGTCGATATTTGTCAAAGTTATGCGTTATATAAACTCTTGCTTTTTGAGAAGCTGGTTAAAGAATCGCGCAATTTTTACGGTTTCCTATTTTCCCCCGAAACGTGATGAATATCATTTTCGGCGATAACGGAAAAAAACAGGAAGAAATATAAATGTCACTTCGAGGGTGCATACTTCAATACGACAAAAGGATCTGGGATGCACGAAAGAGGAATTTCCTCCTACAATCGCGACACAAAGCGACTGCAGAGAGAGAGAGAATACGATTGAAGGATGCGTTAAAGCGTACAAGCCTTGGTGTACCTTTCATCGCGTATCGGCGCGCGTTCTCGATCTTCGACCTCGTGATCCTTGACTCTCTCGCGTTCCTCGCGTTCCTTCGATATGCGCAATTTTGGATCTCGCTCGTCGCGCGTAAACTTGTCCGGGTGATCGACACCGGGCGGTGGTAAATCGTAATAGCCCTCGGTGCCCGGTGGCGCGACATCGTCGAACGGACGCTTGTACGTAGTGTCGCGCAACGGACTCGTCACACCTCCGAATCTTTGAGCGCTCGGACCGGTATACCTGGCGACACAAAATTTCAAGATTAATCGATACTTTTTTCCATCACTTTTCACCTCTGTCCCTCTCTCTCCCTCTCTCGCACACCCACTCATTCTCACTCTCGATCATTCGTCCCTTTTTTTTCGCATCATCCCTTCTCGAACTTTAGAACGAGGGAACTCTTCGAGGGATCTCGTTGTAAATCTTCCTTGAACAGGGAGAGGAAATAAATAAAACGAAGAGCAAGATCCATTCGTTTCCACGTTCGTACACGTACACTTTTACTCACTGTCGCGCGAGACCATCTTATAGTATTTATTCTCGTTTTTCCTAGTAAATCCTAAAATTCTTTCGCCCTCCTTGCGTCTACAAGCTTCTTTTTTTTTCGTTTTCGCGGGGACAATGCGTGGGACAAGTGCAACGAGACGCATTCGAGTAATCAATAACACGAGTGCTTGTCTGAAAGAAGATAAGTATAACGTTGCGGTATTGCGGGACAGGCAGCACCACCGCACACTTTTGTCACCTTTTTTTCTCTCATTACGAATAATAATTCCCCATTGAGAAATGAGGCGAAACAAGCACTGGAAGCCCTTCTTTCTCTTACGGTGAGACGTGGGTGCTGAAAGATCGCGAAATCGCCGTGGGTGATCGTCCGGGCGAGCTGCTAAAGAAGACGAGAGAAAAGAAGAACAGGACAAAAACGAATCGAGGATTCATTCGTGCGAGACTCACGATGACGGATCGCCGTTGAGACTGAAACTTTTTGAGAGAATGAAACGAGTGAAAAATGTTATATCATTCAAATTTATATAGTTGTAAATCAACACTTGTAATTTTGGACGCTCTTATTTTGCTCCTTTCACAACTGGCTCAAGTTTCTTTTTTCCGTTCTCGACGCTTCAGGTGTTACGAGAAAAAAAATACAAAAAAAAAAAAAAACAAATATATACACAACGGAAAACGAGAGAAAAAAGAAACGAGCGAATTGTTATGTACAACAGGTCAGCGAATAATTCAAAATATTGATTTGGTCCTGAATTCACCTGAATCAGAAACCGAGTGTTGGTGCGTTGTTCACAGTTCGGCAGAGACATTGCGATTCCCATGCTTCGAAAGTGCCCCTGAAGAGTTCTTGATGTGAACTCGTTTCTTTCACTGCGAGTCCTGTTCCTCTTCGATTCATTATGCGTATTATTGTGCGTTTTCCTCTCGCTCTTTTTCATCCGTTCTCTCTTTTTTGCTCTCGCTCTCGCTGCCTTGGCCACTCTTTATTATACATTCTTCACAGTTTATAAGTACAATGAAAAAATTGACTTAGCACAAAAACGCAGGACAAGCGCAAATCGCAGTATCCGATATATTATGAATATTGGATAATTCTCTCTCGCTCTCTCTCTCCCTCATTCACTTACTCTTCCTCTCGCTCTCACTCCCTCTCTCCCAAGGTTATAAATTTATGGTCACTATTGTATAATAAAAAGAACTTCTCCTCACAGAGGAAACCATAAATGAAAATAATAATAAACGCGCGGCAATCGACTGGCTCCAGTTTTGGTTTTTCTTTCCGTCATTTTCTCAAGCAGCGTTTTAAACCGCGCTCGAGAAGGTTCGGTTGATTGTCGGTCAATTAAGAATGCCTGATCCATGAATTTGCATTCTTGGTCCCCGATTTGCCGAAAAAGAGATCAAACGCCTGTTGACGGGTGCAAATTGTAGATCACAAAAAGACTCGTTGCTACCGATTATACAACTTTGTAGATTTATTTTCTAATCGCATAGGTGAGAAATATGTGCATTTGTTGATGTCATATGGTAGAATGCAGCCGGCCCATTTGGTATAAGAACAACAATCTTACATATCCACTTGTTATTCAATTTTCCATATTCTTTTTCACAATTTGATTTTCTTTTTTCTCTCGTTTGGGCAAGTGGGTGGTGACGATCCCCCGAGTGCTCGAAAAATTAATCATAAATGTATACGTATATAAAAATAAAATTGAGCAATGCGAAAAGTGGCAAGTCAACATTTCCAGCTTAAACGAGACGCAAACTACGATAAACAACGATCGATTAAACATCGTACGATTTTATTCTCTGTCAAGAATAATCCGAAGACCGCCGCCGAATGAGAGGCGAGAAATTACGGGCTGTCACGATTATAATCGTCCAGTCTCGAATGTTTGGTTGACCGAGGTTTTCCAAAGTCAAACAAAGAATGGTTCAGATTTAAAAATAAAATGATCGAAGTCACAATCGGGTACGCGAACTAAAGAAAAGAGTATATTTCTCTGCAGTTCGCCATCAATGATCGAACCTCGACAAACTATTTTTAATCAGCTCTGGCGCTTCGGTCTCTTTCTCTCGCTCTCTCTTTTTTTAAATCGAT
This sequence comes from Ophioninae sp. A BG-2022a, assembly GCA_030523105.1. Taxonomy (NCBI): domain Eukaryota; kingdom Metazoa; phylum Arthropoda; class Insecta; order Hymenoptera; family Ichneumonidae; species Ophioninae sp. A BG-2022a. The sequence continues at coordinate 27,662 of JAPYZI010000344.1, read as the reverse complement.
CGTTTCAATTCTATTACTCATACGGGATCGCCATTCGATAGACGAGATCTTACAACATATTCGATCAACTCTCAGTCTCTCTCTTTCTCTCTCTCTCTCTCTCTCTCTCGGTCATTCTCTTTTTATCTCCCGCATGGCACATCGTCGCTCCCGAGCTTGGAACAAGCGTCCAAGAGCGCGCCATCGTTTTTTTGTTTTCTTCCCATTCACAAACTTAAAATTAACTTACATTATAAATAGCGCTAATTTGTTGCCGACTCGAATGTACAAACTTATCTGTGTACATGGCCGGCGATAATTGGTGCCAGGCGCGATTGCTGGGGGTGTGGCTTTGACACCCCCCCAGCTGGGTGGGGTTGCTGGGTGACGTTCGAAGGAATGATAAGTAAAAATTATATTTTTTGGGTAAGGTCGATCAATTTCATGATCCTCTCGTCCTTGATGGTTTCTTAGCGTACTTATAGTCTTTCAATATCACAGATATGTATGTCTGTTTATACATGCATACACCGGTGACAAGTGCGCACTTTTCACGATTTTTCGATCAGACGTCTACCTTAAATCAAAATAAACTTTTTTTTATTTGTTTTCGTTTAACCCGGCGGGAGTGTGGTGACAAAATGTAACAAGGAGTATGTGGCAGGGTTAGGTATACCTTCTTACCGATTTGGCTGTAAAACTAGATTCTTAAGAAAAAGCATTATTTTAATGATTTTTTTATATTTTACTGTACTGGAAACAAGTTACAATGAATTTCCAACGACATTGAACGACAACATGGTGGATATGGACGTACCATGCCGCCCTCTCGCCAGGTTTACCCCTTGACCTACAATGACGGGCATAGCCCGCGTACAATGGTCGGGCCAAACGTAAATAGTACGGGCATAGCCCGCGTACAATGGTGTTACACAAGTCGCGCAAATGTTCCAAACGCTGCGCGAGCTTGTACACAATTTTGGCCCAACATCTTCGAATCTAAATCGTAGGTTAAGGGGTTCAATCGTTGCGACGTTTTTCAAAGCTCGTCTTCGTCTTCGGATATTCCTTCTAAAGTGCACCACTATTTAGAACCGTGAATAGCGTTGCAAAATGAAATATGAAAAAACATTTTTCCAAGGCATATAAAAAATCTCTTCTTTTTTTATGCACCATGCGCAATATTAATCTACCGTCGTTTACTAAGAGTGAAGCGAGTTTGCGAGAATTAGAATGTCGCACGAAAAGGAGAGATCATGGTCAAGTTTCTCCAGTAGAAAAAAAAAAGTAGCGGAGAATAAGAGAATGGAAAGCACGATAATATTGTAGGTACTTTCTTCTTATAAAATTATATCTCAAATGGAAATTTCCGAAATTCTCTAAAGTGTCCTGATCGAAAATTCGTAAAGTGTACCCGAACGTTCCTAGGCCAGTGTATACATGTATCTATAAACATAGATGTGTTTGCAAGCATGTGTCCCCGTGTGTGTGTGTGTGTGCGTGCGTGTGCGTGTGTGTGTGTGTGTGTGTGTGTGTGCGCGCGCGCGCGCGCGCGCGTATTGTATACATATACTCACATTTTTCTTACCCTACTTAGAAAGCAAATCCGCAGAGGATGCTTCAGCGATGGGCTTGCTCGTCATATATGTAAGGACATTCTGTCCCTTCATCACTCGCCCTGTCTCTCTCCATCTCTCTCTCCCGCACCAATACTCTCTCTCTCTCTCTCACACCAATACACTCTCTCTCTCTTTCTCTTTCTTTTGTTTCACTTATAATTGATCCCCAACACCGAACGCTGCTCGAGCGAAGCTCGAAAGGATTTTTCATGCATTCACTGATATTTGTGGACAGTGAGAAAAAAATATCAAAGCACATGATGAAACCTTTGAAACTTTGCTCGGCGTAGCAACGTCGGATAGCGCAATCGTAAATATCTTTAGGAAAAAGAGATAGAGATACGGACACACACATGCACGCACGCACGCACACACACATGAAGTAAAAAATAATCGTAACAACGAAAAGTAGAGTGAAATAAGGCTAGGTGAAATGATGTAAACGACGATACCTGTGTGCCGTTCTTTCGGAGGTGGGGGTAGGGCGAGCGAGTGTTCGAGAAATGAGAATCCGTACGTATGAGTACATACAGACGAAGAGATAGAATGATATGGGAAATCGCGTATCGCTGTCCCGGAAGTACGAGTGTATTTGGCGTCGGAACGTGGAGAAGAAAAAAACGAGAAAAAAAAAAGAATACAGACTGGTAACTGTCGCAGAGAATGGTCGATCGCGACCGGGAAATTCAAAAAACAGCGATATTCCTAGCAACGACGCCAAACAGCCGACTGTTCTTCTCTTTCGTATCATAATTTTCGTTTGTTTTTTGTTCAGTTTTGGTCAACGTGTGTACACGAATCATCATCAAAGTACTATTGTGGCGAAAATACCTGTTGTAGGAATCATAATAGTCTTTCCTGTCCGGTTGTGGAGGTCCAAGTGACATTAGCGGCGGTGGATGCGAAGAACCTCCGCCGCTGCCGCCGCCGCCGCCGCCACCGACCGGTGCTAGATGAGGCAACAACGGTGGTATATTGTGCTGGGATGAGTGATTGCGTGGCGGATAACGCGGCGGACCTATCGGTCGTTCTCTGGGCAATGGCGGCGGTGGCAAGTCGCGCTCACGATCCCGGAAACCATACTCGTGAGCCGGAGAATCGTTGTAGTAACTATTATAATTGCCACTTGGTGGATCGCGCGGCTCCCGAGATCTCGGCCTCTCGCGTTCACGGTCACGGTGAAATCTGCAATGGGAACGACAAACACCACGTTTAATCAAAGTATAAAATGAACGGTGGAAAAATGTCGTCGCATTGAAAAACTTCAAGCCCATAGTCGATCTGTATCAATTGAAAAAAGTTCGTAATACGTTGAAGAATAATAATACAACGTACGCGAAGATTTGGTTTTATGAGACGTAACAGGAAATATGAACGCAAAAAATCCAAGGATCTCACAATTATATTATAGCGCTAAAAAGAAATGATAATAATCTGATCATCGTATTCTTGTCCAGTATTCTATCAAATTTATACACAGCGTATCTAACTACGATACCATCCAATTTAATTATTCAACAATTTAAATTTAATAATAAAAATTATTTTTTTTATTAACAATTGGACGTCTCACCTCGGCGGAGATCTAATAGGTGATCTGTATCGAGGTGGCAAATCCCGTTCCCTCTCGCGATCTCGCTCCCTGTCGCGTTCTCTGTCGCGCTCGCGATCTCGGTCTCTGTCACGAGAGATAGAGCCCCGTGGCGATTGGCTGCGAGAGTACGATCTTGATCTTAAAAAAAAATTAAACAAAAACAAGGTCAATGTTTCGTCAAGGAATGTTAAATTCGGATAGCTTATGAATATTCATATTCGTCCTAAGAGGATCACCTGCTGATCGAGAAGCTGCCGCTTCGTGATCTTCGCTTGGGTGTACGACTTCGTTGTCTGAGAGGCGGAGGCGACCGCGAAGATCGTCTTTTTGGGGGTGGACTGCGAGATCGACTGATCCGCGGTGGCAACGGCGATCTACGCCCAAACGAGCGTGAACGAGATCTAGTGTAGCTTCGCGATCTCGAGCGGGTACGACTGCGCCTGCGATGCTTGCCGAGGCGACGATCACGCTCGTCCTTCTCTCGCAGCATGCGCTCGAATGCCTCCAGGGGATCGACGATTACACTGTACGATCGAGCGGACTCGGTTGATTTTCTTATATTTCGGTATGTAACTCATTTTTCTTGTACTATTCTCCGCTCAAATTCCACGACTCGCCAATATTTTTCAATGAAATGGAAACGTACCCAGGAGGATTTCCGTTGTGTATAGTTCTTCCCATTCCTGAGGGTGGAGGTTGAACTCCCCTATATCCCACTGAAATAATAAATAAACAAATAAGTTCAACCAGAGAACAAATGAGTCTTTGAACTAACAAGTGTTGAAAAATGGAAAGCTGTACCCAACCTATATTATTACATTCGATCAATTTCAATATCAGCACCGCTGATGACGTTAATTCAAACGGTTACAAGTTGTGCGAGTTTATTTCCGCTTGCTGCACACAGACGCGATACACGGTTGTTCATTGCGCAATGCGTTAATTTACATTTTTTTGACCTCCGGTCTATCATGGTGAAATTTTGGGAAGCACTCTTTCACCGCTATGTTAAAAACCCTCGAAGCTCGAAGATTATCCCTCTTAAAAGTCAATCGGAACAACTGATCGATAAAGGATTTATTTCGGCACGGCAACGTTACAGCTGCGTCGCAATAAACATGTAAAGAAAAGATTTTATAATATAGTACTGTTAGGCAATTCTTCAATCGAATTACCTCACGGTATCGTAATATAGGCATGAGGTACAGCCTACGTGTAATTTGCACTTAAGGATATGTAGAAAATCCGCATAACCTCACAAAGTTTCGAATCGGATTTCCCATCGGCGTTTAAGTTTTCAGTAAAAAAAATCGAATTCCAGTCTCTGTAAAATTGACAAACGCAAAAGTTGACGCTTTTACTTTACGATGAAAATGTTTCATCCTTGAAATACCACGGTTCAAAGATTTAGACTATCTCTCTCGCCTACACATGCCACGTGGTACACCTACATGTTCTTGAAATTAATTTGAAACTTAGCATTTGCAAAAGCTGCAAAAGCTCCTTCAGGAGACCGAGTTTACGATTTCGAAATAATGTAATGAAACATTATAAAATAGTAAATGAGTCATTCATTGCTCTATCAACAACCAGTCTTCAAATTTTATAAGTATTTTTATGATTTTGTAATATTGATGGAGCAATGTCCCAGCGTCTCGAATGTTTTTCAAACCAATGAAAATTTTGTATACTTTCAGGTGAATTGGGATTCACTGATCGATCATTTAATTGATAAGCATATACGAGTGTGAGGCGTTCATTTTGACGAGATCGAACTCACTGTGATGCATCCCCCGTATTGGCCTGGGCGGTCCGTTGTAACTCCGAGGTATCTGGGCTCCCCTGTAACCCGACTGTTGATACGGTGGCCTGTCGTATCTCGGTGGACCGTAGTGCGGACCGCTCTGATGCTGCGGATACATCGGTATTCTGTGCGCCATAAAGGGATCCGGCAATAGCGCATTGTGGGGCGGCAGATTTGGCGGCGGTTGATTGTAGTTCGGGGGCTGCGGTGGTGCCTGCGACTGGCCCGGGAGACGCTCCTCGCCCGGTGGATACGGCAAGAGCGGCGCCTGTTGGCTCTGCGTAGGAGCGTGCAGGTGAGGCTCGTCGATCTGTCTCGTCAACATCGCCAAAACATTATTTCTCACTATTTCGGACAACCTTGCAAAATTATGGTCCGTAGTTCTATTAAATATTTTTGTTTCATCGTAGAACGTTTATCATCGCTATTTTTTTCCTGTATTTTCAATAGAAATTTGTTTTACGCGCGAGATAATAAGACGTGATATTCAGAAAAAAATATCCGTACGCGTGGGAATATTTTTGTACAGGTTACGCACTTCTACAGTTTCTGGAAAACCTGAAATAATTATTTTATGGTAACTTTTGGAAATCCAAACAAACTCACGACGAATTTTATACGTCCCATCCTTTGCGTATCATATCTTAAGTGTACTAGAGTAGATTAGCGTTCGTCTTGCTTTGCAATATCAATATTTTTTTAAAGATATCACGTTTTTTGTTTCAATAACTTCATTCTAAAACGTTTCCAAAATGATTGTCGGCTTGTTCTAGGTTCTTTAGAAAAGTGACTGTAAAAATAAGATATCCGAAGTATTAACCTAATAAATGTTGATGCAATTTTCATAAGTATCGATGTATATTTCATTGCTATTTGTATTTGCTTAATTCGTGATTTCATGATTAGAAGACCATTCGCGAATCAAAAATGATAGTTAAAATTGATTCTACGTATAACTTTACGGTTTACTAGGTATAGGTTACTACCATAATCGAGATTTAATATGCAAGTGAGCTTTAATACTCTTACAAAATGGATACGCGTTATCATATAAAAAAAAAAGATTTCGCGTCGATACGAGACAAATGTTTTTTTTTTTTTTATTTTAACACATAAGCTTCAATTCTATGTAAAACGCTGGCAAAATTTAGTTAATTTTGCCAGCGTTTTACATAGAAGGAATAGTTGAAAGTAGATAGTCGGGCCTCACCGTGGGTGTTCCGGGCCGTTCTTCCGTCGACCTCCTAATGTCCCTCTGATCGGCGCAGTAGTGATAGCGACTATTGCCAGGTGGCAAGTCTTGGTAGCTCTTAGAGCCTGGGTGATTCATGTGATGGGGCGAGGGAGCGCCGTGGGACTGGTAGTCCCCGCGCTGCGAATGCCTCGGCGATAGAGATCTCCTGCGACTTAACGTACGCAAATTTCCAAATCTGTGGCCATGATCGTCCCTCCTGTTAAATCATGAACGATGGATCGTTGAGCCGTTCATCTTTATCGTTAAGCTGGTTCGATCAATCATGGGACTTTCCGATCTATGCTTCATTATTGAGATGGTACAAGCACTTCGGAGCCAGGAGACAACAGTTTCTAGCGATAAAGGCATTATTACTATTTCCTTATTTAGTTTTGGTGTTACATAATAATTAAATGAATATGGAAACCAAACGCATAATTCCAAGATTTTACAAAAGTGAATTGTATTTGAAAAATGTGTCGAAACACATTTTACATATAAATTGTAAAATGTAAAGATATCTTGCCTTCTACAATTTCAACTAAAATGAAACTGCCACGGTGGACCTTCTTAACCCTTTCTCTCACACTCCAGTTTTGATGTTATCTTTTACCTCTCACGATGATTATCTTTGCTGAAACTTCGCCTGCGTTCGCGAGTCCTCTGATCGTCCGAATAATCATCGTCCTGATCGCGCGGCTCCTCAGGCTTGTCGTCCTCCCGTCCCAATTCCTTTTCCGGAGAGTTCTGTCCGAGAGATGGTATAGGCAACAGTGGTTCGGTGCCAGGTGGTGGAGGTACTTCCGTCTCTTCGTCAGTCGTCAATTTCGTCAAGGGGTCGCAGCGCGCCTCCGTGTCCGAGGGCGATTCGAGCGGCCCTGTGACGAGAAAAAAACACGCAAAACAAATTATACACCTACAGATTGTAAATAAAAACAGGGAGTTGTAGTAACGGGAAAGTAACGGCGAATTGATAAAATTCTGTCATTATGTCGCCTCGCATTTCCCAATATATCCACGATTCTCACTTCGAATTCTCCTTTTCTACGATCCCCGGTTGTTACTTTATCCTGCATTATTCCGCATTTCGCAAATCTTTTCCTCCTTCGTGAGCGGTAGGTTATGTACTGATGGGAAAAATATACATATAGAACTTTTACGCGTATGTATGCACATACGCGCTCCAAGAGGGTTAGAAAGAATTCAAGATGGCGCTGCGGGTCACCCTTGTAGCTTGGATATTTTGCGCTTTCTATACAGATATATTTTTGTAACTGTGTATTTATATACATAAATACACACGATAGATTAGAAAGAAGCTCGATTGAACATAATGTGTATGTAAAAGGTCAACATAACCTCATGAATTTTCGAACAATTTTCTTGAAGATCATTGCAGTTTAGTCAAAATAACAACCAAGCTTTAGGCCACAGGGAATTTATTAGCGTGAAGCTCAATAACTTTAAAATTCTCAATGTTATGCATCTTTAAGCTATCTCTCCAAAAATGTCAACTATCCCTCTTGCACGCGCGTGTCACACAGTGCAGCTGCCGTTTCCGAAGGTTGCCCGGTCGGTAACCCACAGAGCTTTTTTTCTGGGAGGGTTGACAGTTCCGCATAAAATCAATCCCGCTTTGTTCTCTTTTTATGGGGGCATGAAGAAAGACTTACGCAATAAATGCAATCACTAGGGAGAATGAAGAACGGATTTACAAACGGGATTTAACACGTTTGTTCCTCATTCTGTTCGGAGATATTTTGGGAATGAAAGACGTCCCCACTTGTCGTCTATGCAAAATTGATTAAATAAAAACTTTTCGGCCCAAACGTCAAACGTCTTTCGAGAAAGTCGGATATCAGGGATTCTTATTGGCTGGTTTTTTCAGCTTATTTCGCGGCCTAATAAAAATTATTTTTGATAAATCGTTTAATTTTATTTTTTGTCCGGTTTGTAATGGTCGTTGGAAAATAAATAGTCGAAGTGCAAATAAAAAGTAATATTTTCATTGAATAGCTGTCAGTCTGTTTCATGAAAGCGTGTATAGCTACATTTTTCCTAAAAACCATTAGAGGGTGCAAAAGCGACCAGGTAGCACTGGACGTTTCACTAAAATGTTTGTGTAAAAAGTGTCAGGTGCCGGCCGACCATGTTACAGACGTCTTTTGTCCATAGGAGACGTTGAAAAAGATTCACATGGGCAAAACAAAGTTTAGACCGTGTTTGAAATATTATTATTTCCATCGACGCTTCTTTTTGGGCACATTGGCCCACCAATCGTACCTGGTTCATCTACACTAATCCAGCGACCGTGACACACCCAATAAAGTTGCACCTGTAATCCTGTGTTAGACTATGCGATCAAATTAGTGGAAAGTGTACCTGGTAGATGCCGGGCGATTGTTAATAGTGAAAGTGACTTGATCACTTATCAATAATAAACGAGGATTATATCGGGTAGTGTGCATGTGTGTATTTTTATCACTTTGTTCTCCCAAATTGATTATGAATTTTAGAATTTGAATTTATTGAATTTATGAATTTTGAATTTTTTATTATGAATAAATGATGAAGCTTTCAAATTGATTATGAATTACACTCTCGTAAAAGGGACTGTAGTACACACAATCACGAACACACAGTACGTAAAAAAATGTTTCTGCACATCACACTTATTTCCGGTGATTCCTTTTGCGGAAGTCACTATCTAATTCGATATACGTCATTATATAATTTATTCCTAAAACAATCGGCGCGTATTATTTTAGTTTCTATCATTAAAAAGATCAATCGTAAAAATTGGAATGTATATTTATGTTACTTTCGAACAGTCATAACAAAAGATCGAAGTGTGCAAATATTGTTTTACCCACTGTGTATATCTATGATTACTAGAACAGGAATGTCTTTTTGTAGCACATTAATACCCCGCTTTACGCGACTCTGTTATGCGCAGTTTCGTTTTAACGCGAATTTCAAATTTTGCGTTAAAATGACGATTCTTGTATTAAGGGATCGTCTCAGTGCGAAATTTTCAAGAAATCGTTTTATTTTTGGATTATAGTATCGTATACCCTGTTCTAAACATTCTCTCAAATTTTTAAATCGAAATTCAAATTATTACGGTCGCTACAGCGTTTCTTGTAGAAAGGCAACGGAGCGAGACTATGCGGGACTACAATCTTTAACCGTGTTTATCAAAACGGTGTCCCACTCTCAAAGGAAGAGTTTTGAAGATATCTACTTCCAATTTTGAGAGGACATTTTTAACGTCATTCTCTATCCCTCTTACGAAATCTTACGATTTGTTTTTTTTACAAAAACTGTCGAAAAAAAGGGACAAATTTGATACTTTTTCTTCGAAACAACGTCATTTTGTCAAATTTCGAAAAAAACCCATAGCCCGATAGAGTATGACGTTAAAAATGTTCTCTCAAAATTGAAAATAGATATCTTCAAAACTCTTTCTTTGAGAGTCGACACCGTTTTGAAAAACACCATTCCGAGAAAAACGCGTTTAATAATTGTAGTCCCGCGTAGTTCCGCTCGGTTCCCTTTCCACAAGAAACGCTGTAGCGACCGTGATAATTTGGATTTCGAATTCAAAATTTGATAGAATGTTTAGAACTATGTATACTATACGATAATGCAAAAAGAAACGATTTGTTGAAAATTTCACACTGAGATGATCCCTTAACTTTTAACTATGTTTAATCGTAAATCCCGATATACGCGAATTTCACTGAACGCGATTTTTTGCGAAACGAATCCCTCGCGTAAAGCTGCATACTATAAAAATGCATTCTACATACTTTATGGAAACAATAAAGAATATATCAGTTCGAGTTTATTTGGCTTAAGTTCGTTTAGTTTATGGAGGACGTAGAAGAACCCGCAAGCTTTCCACGTTTTTTTTTCGTATTTTCAGGTGACGTAAAAAAGCATTCAGATAGGGGAACACTTGCGCACCGAGACCTCTTTCACATCACTTCTAAGCCTGTTTCTCAGTTGGTCAGAGTAGGAAATTTTGATCTTTGGCTAAGCTCAATAATTCTTGACATCTGTGATACGAAAACGAAGCTATTGGTGCAAGGGGTAATCTAACGGTATAGAGCGAGAAAATTTGTGTTCGTTACGAGCCGTGCCAGAAGTTGTGGACGAAGCGTCTTTCGTACATGGATGTAGCATCCATTTTTCAATTCGCGACGTTGGGTGAACGTCGTGTGAAAAGGATCGGAAAACGTTGGGGATTGATTCGAGGATGAAATTGGGACGAATTGTCGGTTCCAAATGAAAAAAAATTTCGAGCAAAGGACGCGAGTTCCGAAGACGCGTGCGGGTGCGCAATTTTTTTTCTCTCTCGTACTTTTTCATTCTTTGTTTTCCGTCGTCAGTCAGTCGTAGCGATACTTTACCGGTTAAGACGGATGTCATCATGGATTCTTCGAACTGCTGCTGTATCGGGGATTCAATGATACACGTAGGATCGTCCGGTGAATTTGCTGCCGTTGCGTGACTGGTAACAGTCGCACCAACTTGAAGACCTGGAGCTCCTCCGAGCACTTGATTCGTTTCCTGCGACGCGGCTGGGACCATCGCTGATTGTTGCTCGATCCTTGGTTTTTCCGTTTTTAGGGAGCTCTGGTGTGAGGTCTGCTGTTGGCTCGACTGAAGGGCTGGTCTGTAAATCTGTCGCTTAACGTAGCCTGTTTCGTTCTTGAAATTCATCACGGCGTTACGGAGAAAACGATTCGGCATGAGAGTCTCCGGCGAGACATCCTTCTCGTTGCAGTCTGGACATTCGTGCTCCTCGGATTCGAGCAAAAATGTTCGTATACCTGAAACCACATGGCAATCGTCGATATAAATTACATCATCGTTCAATCTCGCAATTAGACATTTCAGTCTCACCGGAGAACCGTATTTGATTTTAAAGAGAGCAACAAATATATGCGTGAACACGTTTGTTGGATTGACGATACAAAAAAAAATGTTTTTCTGGCATGTATTAAATAATTGATGTTTGTCTCAATCCGATGACAATTCTAATAATGCAACCACGTTTTTGTGAATTGTTTTACCATTATTTGTTCCGCTGGTTTTGGCCAATTTGGAGTGTGCAATAAATAAAGCCTGTCCGATTGAAACTGTCTGTTTAAAATGATTCGCTACAAGTTCGAGCAACCTTTTTAGTAATTCATGATTTAACCAATTTTTCTAATTTACTATTATTTTTCGACAATTATCTAGCCCACTCGTGAATTCACCAATATTTTCGTGGTTCGACGCAGCTCTCAAATTGAGATACTGTAATTTGCGCTGCTTCGTTAGAAATAGTACAAATTTCTAGAGAGTTTTATGGATTTATCAGCTCATCTTTGAGTTCGTGATATCCGTGTTAATTCATTGGCATCTCGATCGATCAACTAGTATCATCAGCTCATGTGTAAACATTTTTCTTCGTGTTGAACGCGCAATTTGACATCGAGCGGTAAATGAAAAACGTTTTGAATACTGACACTCATCGCAGAATGTGTTGCCGCAGCATGGTATCATAACGGCGTCCGTGTGCAAGTCTTTGCAAATGTTGCACAGGAGATCTTCCGGGATTTCGGGCTTTTCGACAATCGGCTCGGGATCTTGAGCAAACGGTGGGCGCTCCTTTTTACCCTCTTTGTACGCTTGACTATAACGAAGAAAGCCGAATGAGAATCAATACTAAACTCGCCGAAGTACAAACTATCAGGCAACACGGAATATCGTTCGGCCAATGAAAGTTATATCCGCGACTTACTGATCAATAGCGGGTACCGCGTATTGCCCGGTAGGTGTCATCATAGCTCCCGGTACCAAGGGACCTTCCACGGGTACCATGAAACTTCTCGGTATACCCGTGCTCTTCTTGATCTCGATAGGCTCTCTGTCAATGCCGGATGGACAATTTTTTATCCAGTGACCCGGCTGGTGACATTTGTAGCATCGATAGTTCGGCGGTACCTCGCCGGTTTGATTCGCACCTCTGATCTTCATATAACTGTGGAGAACGGACACTTTTCTTACACGGGAATGTCAATCGATTTTTAATCTAAATTTACTCGAATAATCTGAATTTAATTTAAAAAAATTACAATTGTAATCTATAAATACATTTGATCGACAATCAACGAAAACAATCCCTAGAAGATAATATATAAGGTACTGGATAAATTCGACCCGTTCTAACACCTTGGAGTCATTATTTAATAGACTTCGGCTTTAAAAGGCACTTTAACCGCCACATTAAAGTACTATTTTGTCCCCTAAAGTATCATATCTAACATTTTGGATGAAACAGACAAAAATTCAACGTAGTTAATATTGTTTTTGGAAAAAAAATAGTAAGAAAGACAATAGTCAATGTCTTTCTTAGGCATTGATCTTTTGATTGTTATTGGACATTATGTTTGTTTTCAACTGGTTGCCATATTCTAAACTGTGAATTCACTTTTGTACTTCGTTTACTGTGACCGAATCAGGTGACATCATTTTGTCATTTCCATTGGACAGATATCTTTGTGACAAACGTTTTTCGCACAAGGTAGAAACGACCCAGTGAGTTTATCGTGTAATTCTCCAGGAGTGTGATCGATGAGGTTTAATCATTAACTAATGATATCCATGATCATGTCGGTATAGGAGAGTCTGGATAAACGATTTTTATTACCTACAGTGAAACTTCAGTTATACGATTTTTTAGGAATACTTCGAACCTGATGTATGAACGAGAATAATATAGAAACTAGAATTCTATCTTCACGAACAAAGTCTTCCCCCCTCTCTCAAGTGAAGTAGAGAGAGGGGGGAAGCGGAAGGTTTGTATATATCTGTGTAACAAAAAAAAAGCAAGTGGAAAGCTGCAACGAAATGACTCACTTTGATGGATCGTAGTCTTGTGTTGACTGAGTCATCATAGCTCGAATTTTGTCGTCTTCCGAGCCGTCCAAACGCGTAAGATCCACCGATCTGCCCATATTGGATTCTTCTTTGGAGCTGGCAAAGGTGGGTTGTTCGTTTCGATCCCATGATCGTTTTTGTTGTACGGTTAGTGGCACCCTAGCCACTATCAGACTTGTATTCTTAGCTATGAGGGCATTGTCATCTGTGTAATCTGCAGCAAACCCATAAAATACTTTTTACTAGAGGCTATAATAGTTAAGCACATTAGGTACATATCTTCCATCAGGGATTCTTAATGATCCGAGGAAATAGGAAAATTTCCATTTAGATTTTTGTTCAATGCAATTCAGAATGACAAAATCATTAGTAAAAAAAACCATTTTTGTTGCATGTATACGAGCTGCATCATTGTTTCCACGCTTCATTCTTGTATTTTTATGCCATTACGCAGAGGGATAATTGTTCAGCCGTACGCAAATTCGCTTAACAATCAATATCCGTGAGAGTGGTATTCTTGAGATCTGGGTTTGGATACTTGAATCAAAACCTATGTATTACAAAATCAGAAGAATGCAGGGATGTCCATACTAGTATAGCTTTTCCATAGTTCTCCTGTATTCTTTACAACTGCGTTAGAGCATGACTTAAGACGCAACGGCGGATTAGAGTACCAAAGGGTATATAAAGAATAATGAAAAAGAATTCGATCACCTGGCGGATGTTTGCTACTCGGATATACCACGCCAGGGTCTTTAAAGAACTAGTGTGACGGAGCTAGTATGGAAATACCTTGAGCGCAGGATAAACAGTGAAACCCGTGCTATCCCGTAAGGGTGCTGAAGAATATGCCGCAAAGAGTTACAATTCCCCAGACTTACCTTCCTTGGTCTGGGCATTCGTAATCTGCAGATCAAAGTCCGTGTTCTTGCCTATCCGTTTTTGATGAAAAATCGCTTTCTTAAGATCAGCAACAGAGATGTGGAGCCCATCAAACGACACTGTGTCGTAATCCAAGGTGGACTTGAACTTGTAGTGAACCGACATCGCGTCGCGTTACTCGGGCGTCCTGTTGTCAATGACAAAAAACAAAGAGATCGGGGGGAACGTTCAGGAGTTATATTCGGAAGATTTAGAGGTTAACACGTCGAGATGGAATACGAGAACATGTGTGTGGCAGATTGGAGATTGTGTTTGTCCCTCGTTTTCGTCCGAGTACTTCGCGAGAGCTTTGTCAAGTAACTTTCGCCGTGAAGGATATCGAGAATGCCGCGAATGTATGTTCGATTGATCAAAACGGGGATACGAGTGCAGGGGGAGATTTTTTTGGCTTCGCCGAAAATACGGTTAGAATGGTGTGCTTTTCCGTACGAGGATTACGTGAAGTAGAGAGAGGGGGAAGAGGAAGGTTTGTAGAGACCGACGAGGCTCAGAGTTGTTTTGATGGGAAGTGCCGGACGAGAGGTGCACGCTCTGGACAAAGTCGCCCACTCTCTTCTTAGAAATTCCAAACCTTGGCTCGTTGCCGAGAACCGAGAGAACGGAATACTTCTCAATTATTACTTTTTTTTTTCATTTATATTTACGATTTCCGGTTGATTCGTTTGAACAGAGACGACGCCATGTATATGAATGTATATATGAATATATTTATATAGATGGGTATGCATATAAACACACACACGGACACACAAGTACACACACGCACACACACACACACGCACACACACACATACACATGTATATATGTTTGTACTTACATTACAATATTAAAATCGAGCGATTATTACGCGGAGAGAAATGCGCAAAGGAAACTGGCAGAGTAATCGCGGATTCACACGGGCGACACTTTTGCGCTGAGTTCCGATGAATCGAGAAAACCTAGATGGAACAAATCGATTCGAATGTACTCCATTTTCGCTTGAGGTCGCGGCGTATCATTTCTCTTCCTCCTTCCGGCTCGTATGGATGGATGATCTCGTAACGCTACTGCCGTGCATTAGAATCGAGTATATTATGGAATAGAAAAAGTAATAGAGTTTGACAAACTTGTAACTACTTAAATTGGAGGAATGACGGACACGCTGGAAATCATGAAGGCTAGAGGGGAGGAGTCCGAATTGGGCATTCAAAAGTGACTAAAACAACTTGTACTTACAGTGATGGCGCCACTATAACTAAGATATCGTGAAGCGAGCTACATATCTGCTTGTCGAGTGAGAGAGATAAAAGAGGATCGAATACGCTTTCTAGCCTCCACGACAATTTCCAACATACAACAATTGGCATCAGGTTTGTCCGTGACAGATGCACTCTACGCTCGGCAGTGTAAACGGAGCTAGGGCAGTGTCTAGGGAGTGCAATATATTTTTTCACGGGTGAGAAATCTTCGCGCGAACGTTACAGTCTCAGATAGCTTAGCGTACGATTTCCCTAGGGCATACCACGGCGTACCCATATGGTACCAGTATTGTACGGCACGGTATACTAGCGTACGACCTAATGGTACGGTCCCGGTACTGTGGTAGTACGCCGTATTTGTCCAGTACGCCGTACTGTTCGTGTATGGATTTGTCGAATCGTACGATGTACGGTAAATTTGAGGATGAACAAAAATCGCTTTTGCGCTTGAATATGTAATTTGCAGAGCATGAAATAGTTTGAAATAAATATTTTATTTATAGATATAAGTGTATATATATATCTATATAGTATATACGAAAATGCTTTTTAAGTATATGAATTAGTATAAAAATCGTACGGGTTTTTTTGACGGCATAGATTCCTCGCAATGAGCGAAAAGAATTATCCAATTAGAGCTGTAGTACATTGGAAAGCGAATCCGTGATTGCACGATTGCCGCCCTTGTATATGGAAAAGCTTGAAAGAAAGTGGCTACAAAAACCTGTATGAACAGGGATGGCGCCACTATTGTCGAGACCTCGTGAAGTGAGCCCCTTATAACTAAGGGTACATGCGAAGTGAGCTGTATATGAGGCATAATGATATTTGAGAAGTAGGCTGGTGCGAGAGGGATGTAAAATCTTGTATTTCTATCATGGAGACTGAAGAGGAGATATGTATACTAGAGAAACATCCGTTAATGCGTAGTTTTAATTGCATCATTATATGAAATGTGCTGTAACAAATATTTTTGTTAATCAAAACTTTATTTTATTTTTTTGATGTAGCGAGTATTACTCTTGCTTAACGGAGGGAATGATCACCGCCGTTACTAACCAATATTGTCACGCACCCACTTCAGGGCAATATACAGGGAAACATACTGACATTTACACCTTTCGCGTTTCACGGCCCGCAGTACCAATTATTTATATATCTCTATGCACGCTCTGGCACGCTCGACCTGTACATCACGCGTTATTCCGCTCCCCATTATTTTAACAAATTATAATGAAGATGGTCCGCATAATTGACTCTCGGCACTTACTCGCAATCATACTGTTACCGAATCTAGGGAAGCGATTGCCGCGACACGGCAACGAGTTGCAAGGGGACCTGCGCAGTCCTCGTCAGCAAGCTGGGAAGCAACGAGGGCGCGAGTCGGGAGGAGTAGGCTAAGAGACGGTATCGAGTACGCACGTGTGAAGGGAGAGAGACGGAGAGATTTCGCGAGGAGATGCCCGCCACGCGGTCCTCCGGGGCTCCAAAATAAAAAAAAGCGAGTATCGTGAGTCAGCGGAGCGGAGTGCGATTTTCGCGTGTCGCGAGTCGGACCATTGTCATTAGGAGAAACGTAGCATCAAGCGTAAATCTATATTTATTGTCACCTACATTAACTCATTACAAACTGCATAATAAATCTCTTTCATCGTTCCACGTGCTCGCCCGTTTAAGAGTGTCCCCCTCCCCCTCCTCCTAGGCCCGTCCTTTGGTCGCCTTGCCAACAAGCAGGGATACAGAAAGAGGAGCGGCTGGACAAGTTCGCCGAAATACCTCCGCGTCATTGAGACTTTTTTTTTATTTTGTTAACAATACCATTAAATACATGCCAAATTACTTGGCCATTGTCCCACACGCTCCATCGCCCATGAGGCGTCGCCAATCCATGCGCGGGTTCTCAGTGATGTTAACGAAGGGGAGCCTGTCATCTTATCGACGAGGACGTTGACGTGAGATCCCGAATGTCGATGGTGCACGGCGCAGTGCGGAATCCCCGTACCCCGAATGGTTGGTTGACTCTTTGCGAGTTGGAGAAGGGCCGTTCCTCTGGCGATCGCGTGCCTTTCGGGGTATTTCCACGACGGCAATTCAACTCACTCGAGATGTTTCCCTCCATAAAATATTTCTTCGTTCTCGTTACTGATGATAACGGCCACAAAATTGCTACGATCGGGCTGACGCAATACGCACGTTCGCCGATACTTTCATGGATTCAGTTTTAACGATTTGATTTGGCAAAGCTCTGGGGTCGCAGGGGGCGCAGGCGCTCCGGTTATATTCCTTTTCACGGTGCTCGATCGAGAGAGAGCAAAAGCGCACGCCGATCTCATCTTTTTTTCTGAAGAGGAGGTAGCCACCTTCGAGGACGGTGACACCCTCTTTTCCCTTTCCGGACGAATTGCCGCCCAAGGGCAGCCCTCTCGCCGCGCGGGAAATCTGAATGCGCCATTGCAGCGTCACAGTGCGTTAAGGCGCTACCCCCCCCACTTGTTACGCAAAAAAAGGCCTTTTTCATGAATTTTTTTAAAGAAAACTACAAAACTTTCAGTACCTACAAGAAAACTACGAAGAACTTTCAGTAATTTTTTTAATTAAAAATATTACATTGTTTAGTGTTAAATGGCCGTCAATGAAATAATGTTTTTATATACACGGTTTGCGGTGACCAACATTGCGGCGAAGTGGATCATCTAAAAAAAAATTCGGATGGATTTAGCCAAATATAAGTATAAACTAGTCTTTAATCGAAGGATAAAAAATATTTATTTTTTACAAAATGGCGGACAGTCAAAGTTAAGGGTTTGATTTTAACGAAAAAAATTACCATTTTTTGACTGTAAAACGGTCATTTTTTTGCTAAAAATCGAACGTTCAAAGACTACATTTAAGGGGGTAAACCCGTAAATGCATAATTAACAGTGAAATTATCGTAAATAAAATTAACGCAATACGTAATGATTGATAACTATTTTTATTGCAACAACGTTTAAGTAAACAACGAACGGTGGAAAATGTCTTTAAAAAATGAAAACAAAAACGGTGAAAAATCCAGTGTAACTACATTTTTTTTCCTCTATATTTATTATACACGTGTCGGTCAATTATGCCGATATTTCGATAGGCGAACTAGCCTTGGACAATCGGGTTCGGACCCACAAACGACGATTAAATATATTTTATATTTGGTACACGAATTCCGGCTCGCTGACCATACTACACCACGAAATCTTCCGCGAATTCTGACTCGCTGACCGTAATACGCCACGAAATCTTCCACGTCCCGACGACTTCCGGCTCGTCGACCCTGACACATTTATTCCATGTAACAATATCTTTCTCTTCGAAGATTTGCCTTCGAGCAGTAATCGCGTTCCGACTCTGTGCCTGAGCAAGGATACCACGTGCCGTGGTATCCTTGCTTATACCTTGACAACGGCTCGTCTTCGTGCGACAGTGCATCAAAATAATGTGACTAACGGGTTTCTCCGGTCGTCTTGGTTCGGTGTAACACTCCCCAAAGGCCCCGGCCCCAGGATGCCACAGATGGAGACAGATTTCGGAGCCCGTCACGGGACTTTCTCCATTCGGAGTTATTTTTCGACGGACACGTGTCTCTTCGTTCTTATTGGAAAAACTAACTGCCTCGATACTTCCGCAACGCATCGTCCATCCTTCCCTTACTTCCCCTAACGTAGCGATGGCCAATAACACCTAGTGGCTCCCCCTGCCTTTTACTCTACCGAGAGGGCGACCCTGTCGCAGCGCGCGAGCATATGAATTTAGCGACCGCACCGTTACACCAGATATATTTCCTCAAAGCGATTTTCATTTTTTTTTACATTAGAACGGTAGTAAATTCATCTCAGCTGCCGAAGAACATGCATTGGAATCGGTTTTCATGAAAATTCGTAAGCAGCGAAATGGTAACGCGACAATTTCTACAATTAACGATTCTAAATAAAAAGAGAAAGGAATTCTCTCAGAAGAAATGCTGACGTTCGACGTCTTGCACATTTTATTAGAATTTTGATTTTAAAATCTACGGCGAGATCTGTAAAGGCTATATGGCTCGCGCGTTTATGACTCGCTGCAAAGTCACCAGATGGTCCGAAACTAGGTGGTCACCTTTTGTGCGTATTTATTAGAGCATTTAAGGATAAAATAAGAAGTGTGAAGGATTGTTGGTTCCTCTTTTATTCTTCAAATTTCATTGTATTCTTGTCTATATTCTATATTCTTACGTTTATCGTTTCTGAATGCAGTGTGTGCGAACTTTCGAGACTTCGGTATCGTGCCTTGTACATAAAAGAAAAACAATGCTCTAGCGTGTATCGTATGGAAATATTGAATTCAATACCCATGCGAACGATGTCAATTGTTGTGTTGGGAATTGTCATGAAGGCTAAAATTAGACGATTAAACGAACTTACCTAAGTGAAGTTCTATCGTAATTGTATGAAGCGCCTCTTCCGAAGAGATCAACATAGTAGTACCCCCCCTCATGCCGATATTGCCGCAGGTTTATAGTAAAAAAGAAGTTTTTTATCTCCACCAGAGTGCGCACAGTGCGCACCTCTCGTGCGTCTCGTGTTTCGCACTTCATTTCTTTACAGTGCTGCCGTAACTATTTTTTGGGACTAACGTAGTTTAGTTACGGGGTCTTGGGTGGGAGTGTGATCTCTTCGGAAGAGGCGCTTCATACAATTACGATAGAGCTTCACTTAGGTAAGTTCGTTTAATCGTCTAATTGTATTCCGCGCCTCTTCCTCGAGATCAACATGGTAGATGTTGAAAGTTAGTTACGGCGGGTGAACGTGTTGACAGAGTTATTTATTTAAATCAAATAAATAATAGATGCTTTGGAAAGCAATATCTGAGATTTATAGATCTAGAATCGCTCTTGCGAAAACGTCTTTGGACTCAGTTATCTCTAAATTATAAAACTTGGTAAAGCTCTGTGAATTTTTTGTCCAACCCGCGGTCTTTTTAATGATATCTATGCTTACGCCTTTTTTGTACGCTGTCGATGTAGCCGCGTCGCGAGTGCTATAGGCCGAAAAAATCTCGGTATTAACCCCGCTCATTTTTAATACAGATTTCACCCAACGACTCAGGGTCTGAGTTCCAACCTTCTTATAGGGTTTTTTAAACGAGATAAATAGAGATGTTTCGGTCTCTCTTACTTTTTTGGAGCTCTTTAGGTATGCTTGTAACGCGGTTGCTACACATATTTTTTCGTTTTCCGGAAAAAATGGCAAGACTAGCGTCGGCTATTTCCTGTTTACGCCCGAGGTCTTTATCTGTTCATGTATCTTTATCTCGAGCATGTTCTCTTTCTTATTTATATTACGGATGTCGATGAGCGATAAAGTTTGAGGCCTGTGGCCAGTTATTAGAGCAAGCAACGTAATTAATTTGTACGACAATCTTTCTCGCGACAGGTAGACTCGTACTTCGGTGTAGCAGGTCGTTGTTTCGCGGTTCCCTTGCAAAACCGTTTTATTCTTTCATCGAGTCCAACCTGGGGACCCAGTTGTAAAGCTATCGCTGAGCGAAAACTGTTGATGGTTCCATACGACGCTCCGTTATCGAATTCGTTGGCCAGAAAAATCAATACGTCGGGAATTCCCGCTGTGAGACTGTCAATCTTTTTCTTCTCACAAAATTTCCACCAGCGCTTGAAGCTCGTTTCGTATTGTCGCAACGATGATGGGGTTATCGCAGAAATCGCGACGTCCCATGCTTCCTTTGGCATTTCTTTTTTGCGAGCGTACTTAACTTTCGCTTTCGAATGCCGCCCATACGGTTGATGTATGCTATGGCGGTCGTATTATCAATACGTAGTAAGATATCGCAGTCTCTCAAGTGAGACGCGAAATAATTAATTCCGAAAAAGGCTGAGAGGAGTTCGAGATAGTTTATATGGTTTTGGCGCTCTTTCTTACTCCAAAAACCATGGGTTTTTTCACCATTGCTACAAACTCCCCAGCCAGACAGCGACGCGTCCGAAAAAATTTCTATCTCGAATTCAAAATTCTTAATCGCGTGCGTTATTGTCATAATGTGAGATTTCCACCAAAGTAGGTCTTCTCGAACGTTGTCGGACAGCCTCATGGTCGCTTCAAAATTATCCCCGTTTTCTCGAAGAGCAATCATCTTTTCTCGTTCGAGGTCTTTCATGTACGCCCAGCTGTTCTCAGAGGCTTTGCAACAATCGCCAAGACTACCGATGAGAGATGCGAATTCGCGTATCGAATACGAGTGACCCACGCGAAATTTTTTGATCGTATCGAGCATTTTCTCTCTCTTATTTTTAGGAAGCTCGATTAACATGCTCTCTGTGTTTAAAATGAAACCCAAAAATTTGCAACGACTCGAAGGTCCAGTTCAGCTTTTTTCGAAATTGATTATAAATCCCAGTTTGCGTAATAACGCACTCATTATTTCGACGTTGGTTTCATATTCCTCAAGTGAATCACCAATCAATAAAAGATCGTCCAAATAAATAACGGATACATATCCCTGTTCTCTCAACAAAGCGACCACGGGCTTCATAATTTTTGTGAACACGTATGGTGCTATATTGAGGCCAAACGGCAAGCATGAGAATTCAAAGCACTTGCCGACGAACAAAAACCGAAGATATTTCTTAAACGATTGAGCAATCGGAACTACGTAATACGCGTCTTTTAAATCGAGCGTGGCCATAAACGATCCCTCAGATACCAAGTCTCGAGCTGTTCGTAGATCCTCTAATTTGAAATGTTCGGTTTTAATAAATTCGTTCAGACTTTTTAGGTTGAGGATAAAGCGGCTAGAACCGTCCGGTTTTGAAGTAAGAACGATTGGCGATATAAACTCCCCTTCAGTTCGCTCGAACTTCGACACAGCTCCTTATTGATCAGTTCTTTAATTTTCTCTGAGATTAGAGATTTTTCAGAATCTGACCAATGTGGTTCCCGAGGAACCAAATTTTGAGTTACCCGTGTTATGAACGACATTTCGACCCCTTGGACCCAGCCTAAGACTCGATCGTCAGCGATTATATTTCTCCAGGCCTCGTCGAAATACTTCAACTGACCTGCCAACACATTTACTGTGTTTATTGGCGTTTCCTTCGCGTGTATTGCGTATGTCTTCCTCTGCCCGCCACCCGATGATCGTCGTTGTCGGTAGTTGCGTTGTTGGAGCGGGCCCTTGAAGTTTTTTGCGGAGTAAGCAGTTGTTGTTCCTTTGGTAACCGCCTTGATTTGTTTGGACGAGCGTTCTAGAGCTTGAGCGGTCTTTAAGTTTTCGTCCAGTTGCTTTCCAAACAACCACTCGTCAATTGTCGTAGCGTTGAGCGTGTCTTTGACTGAGGTGTTCAAATTGCCTACTATGAGCGCCTTGCGAGTCATAGATTCTTCCCTCTGTAAATCGATGAGAAGCTTTCCACTGTCCGATAAAATTTCTATCAGTGTCAGTCTTTCCACTGTCTCTCCGCACAGCAGTTTTGAGAGGACAGTCCCAAGCGCCGAGATGCAGGCCGCCACTTTGTCTTGTTTTGCTACAAGACGAGAATCCCTGCTCGTGACTGGCTCTGTGAGAGAGGCCTTGACCTCTGGGTTTAATTTTGGTGGATTCACCGTTGGACGGCTTTACTCCTCAAGTCGGTGTTCCATACTTGAGGAGTAAAGCCGTCTGATCTTCTTTAGGGAGCCCGACAGCCAAAATCTCGGACCTGCGCGATGCTAATTCTTCGCAAAACGGTGGTCCCGCCGGTTTATATATTGTCAGATGTTTCCCGAGGACTTCGAGCGCTTTTTCATCAATTATCTGTTTCGGTATATCATTTCCGGCGTTCTTCGACACGTTTACTGTCGTCGCTTGGTCCGTTAATGTTTCGCCGATCTCCTCCGGCGTTTTCTCTCTTGATAGCATCCGTACCCTCGATGCTGACCTCAATCTCGACCTCGACTTTGATTTGGATCTCGATTTCGATCTCGAACTTACTTCTGAGCTCGAACGCCTGTGTCCTGTGACACGTTGAAAAAACAAAAGAACAAAATCCTCTTAATAAATATCTCCTACAGACAGTTGAGGTTATGTTGTCTTTCTGCGTCCTTTATCTTGCCATGCAATTAATTTTTAAGAATGTCCCTAAGACATTTTGAAGTCTCTCGAAAAGACGGGCCTTGTCCGATACGAGCGGGTCTTACCCGCTCGCTTTGAGAGAGGTCTCGACATTTTTGAGGTACTGTTATAAACCGCACCTTCTCCACCGTAGCGTCCACTCGGTCCCCCTTGCTTACGATCACCCGCACGGCGCGAAATTTGAAACGGTTCGCGTGAATAACTAATGTTCATCAACACGGAAGTAAAAGGGGAATAGTTATTGTAACTTTATTTGCAACAACTGGGCCCCGCCTGGGCCAGTCGCGTATAATATCGCGCAGTCGATATTGTAATCCGAGCCGGAACGTCCGCGCAGTTCAGAGTCCTAGCGGCGAGAGAGAGTTCTTCGCAACCCGCGGCGATAGCGAGTCGCGATTTTCCCTCCGGCTCCCTTCCCTCGTTTGGTTCCCAAGGATCACCCGATCCTCATCAGCCAATCAGGGAAAAGGGGAAGGTAACGGCTGTTACAGTACGTTTCGTTTAGCACGGCTTTTCGGACCTTGTCCTATACGAGCGGGCCTGACCCACTCGCATAGAGAGATCTAATCTCTCATAATTCGCCAGTGCGGAAAAACATGACAACTCTCTTGAGTCGGTTTTTCGACTTTGTAATGGTCCTTTGATCAAAACGAAGACGGCTGTTAGCGGCCGCCATCTCGATCTTCTGCAATATACAAACATATATACTAACTTTGCTTTCGACGACCATTCCTTATCTTTCTCTTCTTTTCGCAGCGTTCCAGGCATCTCAATCGTTCCTCGAGACGATTCTCCTTGTTTTCCTCATCGGAATCATTCCGGCGATTTCTTTTCTTTCCCATCTTGATTAATTTGCGGAGTTCTGGCAAAACATGTCCGTGGCTTTCGGCACAAGGAAAAAGAATTAAGTGCGAAACGCGAGACGCACGAGAGGTGCGCGCTGTGCGCACTCTGGTGGGGATAAAAAACTTCTTTTTTACTATAAACCTGTGGCAATATCGGCATGAGGGGGGGTACTACTATGTTCATCTCGCGGAAGACGCGGAATACAATCTGTATTTACATCACTGTTAATAGATTTTTGTCGTCCCTTTTTAATCCCGAGTTCGGACTCCTCTCCTCTAGCCGTCATGCGGTGCGCCACCGTGTCCGCCATATTTAAAAACAAAATCGATCGAATCCGGCCATTCGGCAAGACTATGATAATTGGGGCGCTAAGTTTTGATACCGCCATCTTGTTAATTCGGCCAAAATAAACACTTTTTTAAGAATAGAAAAAATCAATCTTCGCTTAAATAAAAAAGTTATAGCGGTTTGAAAAATATCGATATTTTTCTATATTTCGCGCACAAGCATCCTCGCTCAATACATACACACAAAAAAACATCAAACAAATACACAAACATTGACACAAACTCAAACAAATACACAGCCAACGAAACAAACACCCAAATGAACACAAATAAACACACCCAAACAAATCCAAACGAACACACCCAAAAAAGCATACACATACAAACACCAAAATGACTCTTATCAGAGTCACGGAATACCAAGCCGACAACCTCCACGTGGTGTACTCTGGTAACACTGACTTCCTGTAACAAACTCAAACATACACACACGCTTAGACAAATAAACCCAAACGAACCCAAACAATTACGATGAAATCAAATCATTTGAACTCACACTTACATTCAAGTTTTCACACTTTTTCGTCACGAGGACGAAGAAGTCTAAAACTATGTGAAAGACGTGTGTGAGTGCCGGCAATCGCGAAATTGCGTGTGGTATCGGGTAGTGTAGACAAAAGCTATGGACGGAATATAGAAGAAAATCGATATTTTTCAAACCGCTATAACTTTTTTATTTAAGCGAAAATCGATTATTTTATTCCTGAAAAAATGGTTATTTTGGGCGAATTAACAAGACGGCGGTGTCAAAACTTGATGCCCCAGTTATCGTAGTATCCACGGCCATTCTTGGCACCAGAGCCGAATAAGCAATACGCTGCAATTCATTCCTTATCTAAGAATTCTCTTGGTATCCGAGCGATATTGCATTGTGACAGTACAATTGGACGCCGGGAGGAGCGTAAGAGAATTGAGGCGCATTTTCGCAGTATTTTGGTGGTGAACTTGGAGTGATTTGAATTTTTTTTTCGTGGCCTGGCGGATCCCTATTTGTTCTGCGGAAACGAGTGACAGCAAATCAACGCCAACTGGAATGAAACGAGAGACGCGCAATTTTTATATACAACGCAAATCATCATATTGTCACGTCTGGAAGAGTCGTGGTCATATATATATATATAAGTGGTATTCTTCTTTTGTGCCTACGCCTAGCGCAATAGCACGGGATGAGGGGTGAAAAAGGGGATATGTTGGTGATTAAAAGGATTTGCGGATGTTATGCGAATGATTCAATTATAGAAATGAAAGTTGACTGTTTGTTCGATTGACTCAAATTTATTAGAATCAACCAATTAGTTAATTCTATTAACTACGCTGATACGGTAAGGAAAATAAAACGGTTCGCTTACAGCGAAGGATGGTCGATGATGACCCGGTCGCTCGGGTATACCCTGTCGCTCGGCTATCGAGTATCGGTTGTACAACTAAGGACCCTCACGGGTGAGCCTCAAGCGCTCGCAGATGGTGAATAGATGAAGGCAGACGGTTCAAAGTCACAGACTCGAATACGCGTGTGTGTTTGTGTAGAATGCGATGGAATTATTTTTTGGTATGACAGTTACGGAGAATATTTTACGCGATTATACGGTTGGACATGATACGCAGATCAATACTCTTCGGCGCGAACAATATTGAGAACAGACAGGATCGAGACTGGAATCGCGACAATAGAACGCGTACAATTCGGTCGAAGATTAAGATGCGAGAAGTACAATTTTCAATTACGAGACTTGATCTAATTATTATGGATTTCGTTAAGAGACTGAAGGTCTGATCACGATGTATTTATCGGGAGACTGAAGGTCTTGTCGCGATGATTTTTGTCGGGAGACTGAAGGTCTGGTCGCGATGATTTTTGTCGGGAGATTGACTTGAGGAAAGATTCTTTTCTGTATCGAAAATTAGGAAGGCGCTAATCATAGCGGAGGAAATTTTGGAAGAGTGCGTTTTCTTGGGAGATTTGTTAAGGGTAGATTGGTAGATTGAATATAAAAATATAAACCAACTGGGTAAAAAGTAGAAGCGAGAACGGGTTATCGATGCATCATTGGATAAGAGCGCGTATACTTGGAGTTGACGATGCATTTCTGGGAATTCTCTTAACGAGTATATAGAAATCAAGGAAGGGAAAAATAGGCCCTTGTTTGCGTCGGAAATGAGTCGCTCGAGAGAAAGAGAAGGCGATAGCTATAGGAAGGTTTATGTCATCCGGTTTATTACTTTAGGCGTAGCTCTATGTTCCGATCTTTTGTGCATGCAGAAGATTAAGATATTTCGTCATTCGGTCTTTGTGCCGAAAAATCGTGTACTCTTGACTTTCACGACCCGATGAGTGCCGTGCCGTAAACTCTTAGTACGTGATCTCAACTGCTGACCCGTCTTGGAATTTCAAGCTCTAAGAACAAATTTTTGCGTGAAGGAAAAAATTGTATATGTGGTCTGGTAATTATTGAGATTTCTAATTTTGCTTTGATGGAATTTTTCATAGTATATTGCTACGAATTATTGGTGTGAGTGTCGCAGGGATGTGACAATATACAACGATATAAAATATGTAGACAACATTTTTTTAAAGAAAAGCGAAAAAATATTTGACTCATATTTTTTCATATCTTTTCGGTACATATTTTTATATACATATATAAATGTACCGTTTATTGCTAAAATCAAATTAAGGGGGGCCCTTTATTTCTCGGATCGAAAAATTATTTCGATTTATTTTTTCATAAATCACATCTGCCCGCGAAGTATGTGGAGGCTCGTTAGGCACAAAGGGATGTTTTGCCTTTTATCGCACTGAGTGATAGCAGCAAGGACCAGTGCTTCAAAGGCGGGTCGGTAGGGGATTCTTCCCAATAAGAGTTAAACTCCAACTCGGTATTTTGTATGAAACTTCAACAAATTATATTTATTTTAAAACTAGGCAACAATATTACAATTCTTTTGGTTTGCCTTGAGACTGACCGCTCCGGCTTCTGGCCGAAGACTG
>JAPYZI010000343.1:0-57626 GCA_030523105.1 Ophioninae sp. A BG-2022a | reverse complement strand
AAATACAACAAATATATAAATATATCGATATAAATATATATTTATCTATGTACACATACGTAAAGATATAATGCAATATGTAGATATAGGGAATGAAAAAAAATAATAATTTTTATAACACGGTGCGCACATCGTGTGGTTTCCCAGATTTGATTTATTTCCTCGACTGTTTCAGCTCTGCGGTGGATAATGGCTTGGTAGGTTACGGGTCAGAAATGCTCCCTCGATCCATGAAAATATTTGAATCTCCCATATTGACACTATCTGGAAAACGGTTTTGAAGAGTCAACGAAAAAAAAAAAACTGTATAATCTGTTTATTATAAAATTATATATTTGCAATAATGAACATGTACGACACGATCTACACTTACGCACATCGACGATTTTTCCATTTTGGAGTAACTTTTTTCTCGACGGTCCAACCAGTAATACCTTAAAAAAATTAATAACCAAATTACTTGTCAATTATCGCACCAACACCGATACTAAAACGAATATAAATTGTGTGTCCGCACACACACGAATTATGAAAATTTCCACCGGTGCATCATTGCACCTGACACACGTAACTTCAATTTCACGACATCACCGGAGTCGTAACGTCACTCTTTCCACGTGAGATTCCCGACTCGAGCGTTGCAACAAGGTAGCCCACACAGAAAAACGTGCCGCAGAATTGTGACGCTCGCATAAGAGGTATAAATGTCGAGTGATGCCCTCCGGCGGTGATCGTTTCGGTTGCGGCATACGGGAAGTACGAAACGCGATTATCTCGCGGACTATACGAATAAGGAGCACACACATACACACACCATGTGTATCGAGCCTTAAAATCACCCAAACTGTAATAAAACGTGCAACGAGAATTTCGTATCTTGGAGAAAATCGTACGAAGCTTTAGGAAGTAAATCCTTAAGGAGAAGAAAATATAACGCGGTTTTATGATTAAGGTGTTACTGAAAGAATAATTTTTCAAATCGCCAAAATTGTGGATAACTTGACGAACGATAGTTCATGATAGAATAATAATAACTGCAATATTTTTTTCACATTATTGAAATAATAATATAAATATTATTTTTATTACAGAATTCTGTATTGAATATTTCAGTAGCTATTAATGTGGACGACGAATAATTTAAAAAATCTCCAAAATTGTGGCCAATTTAACGAACGATAGTTCTTGATAGAATAGATATAATAACTATACTATTTTTTTTTACATAATTGAAATAATAATAAAATTATTATTTTCGTTACAGAATTTTTAATTGAATAATTCAGTAGATATTCAATTAAAAACGTCGCTTTTTCGCAAAAACTAATAGTTAACGTAAACGTACTAAACATCTGTTCGGTTTTTCCACAAAAATTTTATAAATGGCATTATTTTTAAACTGATTTTTTCTTTTTTCATATAGATTTTATATACAATATATTTTTCTCGAAATTGTGTATTATTTTTAAATTTACGATACATTATCTTTTGTCCACGATTATCGAGCTATACTGGAACCTGGTGTCGATTGAGAAAGGTGACGCGCGTCCGATTCCACGACATAATGAAGAAAGGAAAGATGAGTGTGCGCGCGCGCGCAGCAGGTGTCTGTGATCTTATTCCCGCTTAGCAGCACATCCTTTTTCATTCGGGTATTAAAAAGAAAAAAATATTTATTTTTTTCGTTCGCCCCAACCTCCAAACCAATTGGCTTTCTTCGCGATTTGTTCGTGCATGTAGCTTTGTTGTTTGCGCTCTACACTCGGTGCGTGCGAGAGGAGAGACAAAGGATCCGACGAAGATTGATGACTCGCCTGCCTGCGTGTGATCTCGACGCATCGCACGAGAGACGCGTTCAAAGGTTCAGTCCATATATATATATATATATTCGGAGGAAAAAAATATTTTTAGGAGGAAATATATATATATAATTAAATAAATCATGTATAAAAGATTTTTTGGTCCTTTGAGCTTTCGATCTATGTAAATGTTGATTGTATGCCAACGGACTAGCTTCATTAGACGACTAATAAACCTATCTATACGTTTATCTCGCTCTCCCTCTTTCTCTGAGGAGCAAGAGGAAACATTATTATCTCGAAATCATGAATTGTAGAATTTCGGAATCGTAAAAGTGAAAAATACTGCAAAACTGAAAAATAAATACGTTCAATATTAAGTTTTAATTATTTTATGTTTTTATATCGCACGTTTTATTTTACGTATGTGTACAAATATAGCACATTTTAATGATGTCTACATATATTGATATTTGTCAACATTTATTTAACATTCATTATACGCAATACATTTTTTTCACGATTTTATATTTCAACGATTTATCGATTGATAAATTAATTAGACATTAATGAATTGATTAATTTTACATCTATAATAATTAAATATAAATACATCAATTAATTAATAAAGCTGTATATAAATGAAAAATATTGAATTGAATATTTAAACAAATGAATTATAATATGATGGAGAAAGAGCTCGAGAAAGAGAGAGAGAGGTTGAGAGAAAGCAAGAGGGACAAAGAATAAACGATAATGAACGCCTCTCTAATCCTCCTTTTCTCGGTCTGTCACTGTTTATCTGTCCGTCTGTCGATCTGTCCATCCGACTGTCACTCTCTCTCTCTCTCTCTCTCCTCTTTCACATTCAAAAATGAATAGCATCACCGATCAATCCCGCGGCGTCGATGATTTCTTCGGCGTCGTGAATTCAATAGCCCTCGCGTATAATCCTCGCGGATTAGAGGCGCGTGGCGAACTCGCCGCCCTGTAATTTACAGATCCGCCGCGCGCGTCAACCTCGCGATATATTCCGGCGCGTGACAAAACCAATTGCGACGAGGCAAAAGGTACACGCAAGAAGGTCGAACTTCTGAACAAAGAACGTAAACATACTCTCCCTTTCTGGACCCCC
The DNA here is from genome assembly GCA_030523105.1 of Ophioninae sp. A BG-2022a. Lineage (NCBI taxonomy): Eukaryota > Metazoa > Arthropoda > Insecta > Hymenoptera > Ichneumonidae > Ophioninae sp. A BG-2022a. The sequence goes on along the minus strand of JAPYZI010000343.1, from coordinate 54,692 downwards.
CCCCCCGCCGAGAAGGGTTGATCATTTTAGTTCGATCATTCGAGAATTTCAAAACTAAAAAAAGAAAAACAAACCAGCAATGAGTCACTTCCACGTTGAGTCGGTCTTGATCCGCGGTCTCATCGCGTAAGAACGTTTTATTCTCTCTTTCTCTCTATTTCTCTTCAAGTCGCGGTTGCGGAATCCCACGCGCCATTTGAGTCCTCGAACGGACGATCAGACACGTGAGTAACCGCACGGCGAACACGTTTAAATCCGGAGTAAAAGAAAAAGCGAGATGAGGATTCTCGACTCATATCCTCCCTGGAGATCGAGAGATCGAGAGGAAAGAAGCGGCAAGGGAGGGGAGGGGGAAGGGAGAACTGGGAGACAAGATTCAACCAGTTTCCAAATCCATGAAAAGTGGGTGACGGGTCAACGAGGGAGACGACAGATCCTGATGATCCCTCGAGATTCAGATGAGAACCCTACGACGAAACGTTGTTCTTATCTCGAACGAGCCATTTCGCCTCTCGTATCCCTAATAGCTTGACTTTTCTTACTTTTGACAATTTCATACACGGGTTTTCAACGAACTCTTTTTTTCTTGACACTTTCGCACGTATCGTAAACACGTACGATGTTTTATGAGATTTCATAAATAATTTATAAAAATATACGAACTTTTCGAATGTTTATTATTATTTAATTAATTACTGTTTTTTAAACCCACTTATTAATTACTGTTTTTTACACCCAGTTGTATAGACGTGCAATATATATTTCGATTTTATGCTATTTTTGTTTCTCGATTTGCGTGCTTAATTATACGATAACGATTAAATAAACAAATAATAATAACAAACAATCATTTAATTCTCGGATTATTTCTTAATACTCAGATATAGATATATGAGCATTGGGAAAGAATCCGGGAACGAAATTGTACTGAAAAAAAAATCATGGTATATATATGTCTATCTATATCTATGTTGGACCGTAAAAAATAGATATACGTTGCACGATAGTGAGCTACATGCGCAACATCGCAACCTCGGATCCTCTCCCCTTGCTAAACAAAAAAAAGAAAGAGGCAGAGGGAGAGGGTCTCCCTCACTCCTTTTCACTCCTTGGACGATGAGATGACACTCGTAGAGATCCACCGATGATCTTGCCGATACGAATTCACCGCACAGAGAGTGCCCTATCCGAGGCGAACTCGGGCCACGAAAGATACATATGCAATTGCAACATCGGTATTATTCTGGCTGATTCGCCACGTGTACGTGATTTTTTTTATTCATATTGTCGTGTGAACAATAATTGTCATTCTCAGACGATGCGATGCGTGTAAATTTGAGCTGAAGATAAAAAAACGAGACGACATTAAAGTATTACTGGAGCGACATTTAAAAAATTGACTGAATTATTAAAAATTCGAGTTCGATTCGAAAATACAAAAATTATATAAGAATTATTTTAGAATTTTTCGTTTAAAAATTCAGCTGCTAATAATTTAGTAATAAACAAATGAAAATGAATTTCTCTTAGTTATAAATTAAATTAGTTTAGTACAGTGATAAATTAAATTAATTTAATAATCAACTGTATACATCATATGTAGTATTCAAATATATTTTTATTAATTTCCATATATATTTTTTTATGTATATATTTATATATATTATATTTAGTTTTATTATGCACAGTTTTGTACTTATAAAGGTACATAACGATGATAAATTATAATTTTGTAATAAGCAAATGGATTTAACACGATTTATTGTGGAAAATACAGCGTCTGCAAAAGTTAATTGGTGCTAAACAGATGAAGCTAAATCACCAAAAATTCTGAAAATATAATGTCTTGGAAAATATACATTTATTAGGTTGAGTTTCAAATTAATAAATCGCGTTTGGCAATCGATTTATACAACAGTTAAAAACACAATTCAACGATGAATCGATCAGCAATCAATTGGAAACTGAATATTGAAACCTTGGATAATCATCGATAATAATAGTACGATGCGAACGTATCAATCAAATGTACAAATTGATTTAAAAAATCAATAAAAATAATATTATATATAAAATATAAAATAGTAAAAATTGTTAAAAAATTGTAACAGATGTATAGTCGTAACACACGTACGAAATACAATGAATTAATTTATTAATGTTTAAACATTGTGTGATGTAAAATGAATTATGTTCATTATTATTTGAATATTGCATAATACTTTATTTATTTTTCTCACGGACACTCGCACACGCACTAAAATACGTGCATCTTTCTTCTGATTGGACATTACGTTTTATAGTTTAGACGGCGAGCGTAATCGCGTTCGTAAACTCGAGGAATGCGTCTCGACACCAGGGGTATCTAATTGCAAGTGGAAGGAAAAGCGAAAAATGAGAAAAACAATTTAAAAAAAAAAGGAAAAGAAAATTCAGACACTCGGAGGATTGTTTATGACCGAATAAATCGTTGGCGCATCGAGATTTCGTGGGGGCACGCGTACGCGCATCCGCGTAACGAGAGAGAGAGATGCGTTTATACGATCGTCGCTCGAGACGGCGCACTGTACGAACTACGAAACAACCTTCCGGGGAAGGTCCTCAGAAATGGAACCTACGTTGTGCGTACGCATTAAATGTACAGTCTTCGTCAAAATTATTCGGCGTCCCGTATCTCGATTCTCAAAATCGCAAAAGTTTATTGTATACGATAGACAAATTGGCAATTTTAATAAATATCAAATAAAAATGAGTAATTTTTATTAAAAAGCAAGTAAAAATAGGCCATTTTTATAAAATAGTAAATAAAAGTATGTCAAATATTGGTGGATTTAAAAATAAACGTAATTAATTTTTAAATTCGATATAATAGTAAAATACGTGAGTATCATCCGTCATTTTGATCAAAAGTGAAACAACTTGAAACACGTATTATTATTTACATTAATAAATCCTATTACATAAACATAAAAAAAGCAGACAAAAAACGATTCATTGTGAAATCTGTTCACCGAGAAAAACCTAAACGCGTATCGTTTTCGAAATAAATAAAACGTTCCACACTTTCGATTTCTTCGACAATTTTGTTCGCGTTAAAAAGGATCGTTTCCCGATCATTTTGATCGCGGCTGTATCCACGCTGGCTCCCAGCCCGTGAGGAGAGAGGGAAAAGAGTGAGAGACCTCGCGAAACCCCTTAACGCTGCGTTTCACAAGATAAAACGAATCTCGTTTCCTGGAAACAAGTAAAACCTCGAAAGACAGAAGTATGCGGTGTCAAAAGCGACTGACTGACTCGAGTAATCCACGTCGAGGAAGCACGTACGTTCTATTCTCTCTTTCTCCCTCCTCTTCGGTAACTCTCCACCTACGTACCTCGACGAAACAACAGAACGAACGGGCTTACGTATTTCGTACGAGGGAAAACGTTACATTTATGTCTCTTCTGTGCTTTTATCTGTATATGCACGTGGAATACTCTCGCGCTATGCCAATGAGAAGACTCTCTTGTGATCTCGTTCGCTAGCTACGCGATTGTTACTGCCAAGACTTTCTCATCTTTTGCTAGACCCACCTCTCTGTATCCCTTATCAGAAGACTGACGCCTTTAGGCTCCTGGGCCAAAGCCATTCGCATTGCCGGAGGACTCCTGTTTCCAGTCAGCTTCTCGCTTTCCCTACACCTGATAACACCCTTGGACGATAACAATACTGATAACAGGAATAGCAATATAGCTTACTGTAAAAACGATCGTAATAGTTATCAAACGACGAGGATATTATGAGGACGAGTTCGTTCGTTCGATTGATTTTAACCGATAATAACTAAAGACAAAACAAAATAACAAAAATAATATAATTATAAATAATAACATTGTTACTTATGACCCAAACAACATTGTTTCTATTTTGACATAATGAAAACAATAATTATTACTATTCATATTTTGGTGTAATGATAATAACGATTGATCATTGTAGTTATTATTTCGGTATAATTATCATTATGATTTTTGTAATTATTATTCATATTTTGGTAAAATAGTAATGATAATAATTATTATAAGTCTTTGTTGGGGTTTGTTTGGGTCAAAAGTCAAAAGAATAATAATTTTCTTATTGATAATAATTATTATCACTAAATATTTAGTAGCAATATCGTTATTTAATGGCAATTACTAATAACAATATTGTTTACGTTTAATGATAATAGTAATAATTATTATTGCCATTATCTGTATTGGTATAACGAAAAGTATATTGATAATTATGATAACTATTATTGTTAGTATACTATAATATTGTTGCTATTATTATATTAACATTACTATCATTATTAAACCATTATAGTAATTATAATATAATAATAGTCAGTAATATAAAATATTACTCTTGTTTTTTAAAATATTATTATTATTGATTTATTGTCATTCTTACAAATGGCATCATATTGTATTACGCCTATAATCAATGTTCTTTAAATTATAAATTACAGTAATCATCATTGTTGTTACCACTGTTTGATCGTTATTATAATATGTATTATTATTACTCCGACTATGATTATCTTTATCGTCATCATCATTACTATTATTACGTAATAAATGATTTATAATATTATTTTAATAATAGAGACAAGCATCACCACTTCTACTATTACTCTAATCTTATTGCTACTACCATTATTATTATCTATAACACTGTTATTGTATGAACTTTCATTGGTCCTCTCGTACCCCTGGATTGCAAAATGAGAGCACCCATCGATTTACAATGATAAAAAAATCAACGTTTCAAAAACGTGGAAATTTCAGAACGGGTGTAGAAATAATGTACAAACAACGAGTAATGACCTTAATAAACATTAGTAGAAAATAAATGCAAGCGTAATGTGTTTAAGTTTGTAAAATTTAAAAATATTTTATAAATGGTTAAATAAACATTAATGTATCATCTATACTTTTTATGTATTCATTTAATGGTATAACCGACGAAAACCATCACTGAGATGAAGAACGACGTCGAAGTTTCAAAAGGATGAGAATACACGCGAAGCTTTTTTCCGAGCACGTTCCGTCGATCCTATCGACGAGGGAGCGAGTAGCGAAATAATCGTGGAGGCCTTCGGGTTCTCCGATCGCAGTAGCACGGAGAGCAATCGGTTTGTTCTTACCTGCCCCCCTCCCCTTCCTCCTCCATCACTCCCTCCCTTGACCGTTCCTCCTGGGGGACATACGAAAGATGTTACTCTACTTGCGCGTCCTAGCTGTTTCACTTTCACCCAAGACCGCGTTCGATCTTCTCTCGTCGGTCCTCCCACAACCGCTAGTCTCCTCCTCAAACTCCTCGAAATGTGTGCGAGAGTATCTCTCTCTTATTTCTTTCGCACCTCTTTCTCTCTCTCTCTCTCTCTCTCTCTTATTCCTTTCCCACCACCCCCCTTTCTCTTTCTCTCTCTTTCTCTCTTGATCAGAATCCCCTACCATCGTTGTCGGCTTTGGTGAACGAGGATCCGCGTGTCTACACGGCGAAAATTTCCTCCACAACCGTCTTGAGGTCACCAACGTCCCGATGAGGTCGCCGGGAACATGGAGGGGGGATGGGACCCGGCAAGGCCCAAGTTACAACGCGAGTTACGTCTTCACCTCCCACTTGACGCGTTTGGCTCGGAGATCCCTAAGCTTGGAGCATCTCGAGGCACACATGCAAGAGTGTTCTTTTTCACCCCCCTCCCCTCCTGACAGGGAGAGAGGGTCGAGGGGGCAGGATGACGCGAAGTCGGAGGATGTACCCGGCTTTGTATCGGAGCATCCCCCCGGGCTCTCAATACCGATCGACGCCGATCACCTTATCGTGTGACAAGCATGGTCGAGGCAAAGACGAGGGGGTGACCCGGGGGTGGGGGAAAACGAGACCAAAAGCATCACCGAGGCATCTGGGAGACTCTGGGTTAAAGCCCCTTAAACCAGGGGTATATATACACCGTAACGGACCTCCACCATCAGTCACATTCTCGACTTAATCCGCAACATTCAGTTGTGCGTGTTGTTACTTGGATTGGGTATAGCGTTTTGGTGAGTCTCGTTCATCCTCAAACATACAAACAGACAGTCGAAAAAGCCGGTGTTTTAGATTCAATAAGATTTTTTTTAGGCATTGAGGACGGCGTTGAAGTTGTCCGTATTCGACAACGGAGTGTCTCCAATTTTTTTTTAGTAGTTTTCACTTTGAAGATTCGGGAATTTGTTGTTCCGAGTGGAAACGACGGTTGGTAGTTTTCCGTTGGAGCATTGGGTCTTGATGATGACTGTTTTGTGGTTCGACAATGCCTAGATTGCAAGCTAGGTTTTTTGCTGATTATTCATAACTCGATCGCGGATGAATCCGAGCTATCCTTTTTTTTCGAGACTATTCGTATCTGATGGAAAAACTTGATGATCACCTTGGGAAGGTAATTTCATTCAGTTGGACAAAAGTTGATGACATTTGAAACGAACACTTGCGATGACTGATAGAAAAAGCTGCGAGATACACGGCGAAAGGAGCTGATAGGATCGATTGGCACCAATCAGTTCGCCGAGTGAAGAATACAGCGATTATATTAGGATCTGGGTTTGCCTCGAATGGGGAAATATCTTATTTTACCGATAGGTCCGTTTCGCGAACCTGAATCTATTGTAATTGGATCGTAGAAATTCAACTGGGCTGTCCTTCAGTCCTAGTGAAGGCGACTTTAGAGATAAATCCAGACTGGAGACTTTTCAGTTGAACAGAACAGTTAGATCTAGGCGGTTTGAAACTACTTCCAATCTGGGTTGGATGCCATAGCGACCTAATTTGATGGCTACGTCTTTCAACTCGGCTTAGAAGACACAGCTGATTGAGGTTGAAGACACTGTCCAATCTACTTGGTACTTGGCTATGCCTGTATTTGGAATTGCTTGAGCTGAAAACCACATAAAAATATCAGTCCAATTATATCACCATTTCAGGATTGTTCAATTCGAAACAAACGTAAACCTCGAGTCTCAAAATAAACTTCGATGGAGTTCGACAGCGTCAAAATTTATAAATATTGTGAAGTTTCTAAAAATCCCGCTTTCATTCATTTATACGTCAGAGTTGAGAAATTACATTGTTGACAAAACTGTTTAACGGAAGCCCGGCTAATCTTGATTATAGATTTTCACTTTGCGAAACTTTCGATTTGTGGCGAACCGCAAGCCGAGTTTGTCTCGTGACTATAAATATATATATGCAAGTGCCGTCATTGGCAATGCCGAAGACCCAATCCTCCCAGATGTCACGGCTAAAATTTCCGGACGAGCCGGGTCTTCTGCGTCGTGAAATTTCATTACCGCGTAAAAATATCAGCCGTCATCTAATGAATTTTCTTCATCCTGGTTTTCAGATCTTAGGACCATTGGGCGAATCAACGAGACATGAGGCTGTGGCTGTTGTGGACGGGTGAGTGTTCTTTCCCATATCTCTTCAATCAATTAGTCTCCCTCGTGGGAAAACGAGCGAAGAAATAATTAAAAAAAAAAGTAATCAGCAAAACATCAAATAAACAAATAAAAAAAGAACGAGCTATCAAAAGGATGAATTTCCCAACATGCGCGGTCTAATGAACAGTCACTGTTGATGGGCGGTTCAATGGGGTCAATTTTCTTTTCCACCAGATCGCGAAATGGATTGTCTTACGTGTGTGAACGTTTGCGGGCGAAGGAACGAAAAAAAAGTAAAGAACAAGCTTCAATTGAGATAATTATGATTCGCGTGTTAAAAAACAACAGCAATAATAATAGGAATGATGATGATGCGCGTGTTCGTACCTGAACGCTTGGGAACTCGTAAGAAGACGGAAAAGAAGAAGAAGAAGAAAAAAAGGATCCAAGCATGAAAAGTGTAAATTGCACTTGCTCAACGCGTAAATCGCCTAATCGTTGGAATTTGAGGTTATGTTCCGGCGTGGCAACCCCATCTCCTCGAGCCACTGAGAACCAACATTTTTTTCGTGGCTCATGACAATCGGTTCGGTAATAGGCGGTCGAAGGGGCGGATGGTTCTGAGGGGGGGGGGGGGGGCAGCAAAGAGCCGAAGAGGAACGAAGGTAAAGGAGGTTGGAGGACGTAGCAAACCTGGAGGGGGTTTTTTCGCAACGGAGGGTCGCGCAACGAGTAACAATGGTCGAACTAAAAAGTGTGTGCCTCGTACAGAAGAGGATCCTGGCACGCGTGAGCTACTCTCGAACCAAGCTCTTTCTCTCTCTCTTTTTCTCTCTCGTCATGTACCACGCCAAGCAATAGACAGAGACCAAATATTCGAGAGTCTTCTCTCCGGCCGACGAAATTTCGACAATTCTCTCGCCCTTCGTAACTTCCTTCAATTAAAATCTGCGGTTGTAGATAGCGATTGTTATCCTTTGCCTTTTCTTCTTTTATTTTTTGATTCGCGATTCCCGGATAACGAAGAGGCGAAAGGTAAGACGAGATGAGAGGGAGGAGGGGGATTTGGTAGATGTGGGAGAACGGGGAAGGTCACCGGTCGCGGAGGGTCGATCGGTTCAACGATTGATGTTGAAGGATACTGATCTTTCGTAGACCTGCCACGATGAAAGTTCAACCTGCAGGCTGTTATTAAAATGTTGAAAGAACGGCAATCCAGCGTGGCTTCTTTATGGGAGATCCTGAATCCAGTTGGTGTCTTCTCCAGACACACTTTTGAGAAGAAGCCAAACGAGCCTAGACGGCAGCCAACAGCGCCTCTGCCGATACCCAAGTAGTAACCGTCTCATTGGAAGTCATCGAAAAATGGATAATACAGCATCATCCTATATTGGCTCGATTCCAAGATTGTCCCAAGGGGATTTTAAGGTCAAGTGCACAAAGAGAAGGTTTCAACGAGGCAAGAACATACAAACGATCTCCCGGCGTGATTCCGTTCGCTGGTTACACATCCAATGGTACAAGTTGCAGTATCGTTAGCCTGTAACCGACCAAGACTCTTCCTCCTACTCTTCATCCTTCGGTATCAAGCGATATCGCGGATCTTCCTTTCGTCTCCAGCGCGCTCTTGCCTCCTCGATGTTGCGCAATAAACAAACATCGCCTCGAAAAAAAAAGTGCGCGAGGCTTCGAAGTGGCATTCGTTGCCATTGGCGAGAGGTGCGCAATACCAGCGAAACTCTTGGGAGCACCGAGATAGTCAGAACGGAGAGGAGACGAATCTCTTCCGGTGGGCCGGGAAATCTTGAGAATTGCCAGGCGGAACGCGATGGATGTCTTCAACCAGATCCCGAAAACGTCAGTGTTCAACACTGTTACGTACCTCACCGAATGACCCAGATCCATTCCGAAAAACAAAAACGTTGGAGGTCGTTTTGGAATTACGTAATTTCACGGCGGTTGATTGATGGTCATTGACAGCTTTTCTCACTGCGTTCATCAAAGACCAATCTTCTGCCTCGCGAAAGTGGCAATTGGCTGGATATTGGCATGTGGAAAAACGCGACGCTCTCACCTCGTTAATTTCGCTATCAGTCGGGCCTCGATTCAGTCGCGAGTATTACGAGCGCAACGTTTTCGTAATCGTAAGGTAGGCAAGGCCTCAAGAGCTCTCGCGGGAGAAAGAAGCAGGCGATGCACTTGCAGATGCCGCCTATTATTTTACTCGAAGCCTTCGCTTACTTCGTGCGAAACGAACACAGAGAAATGGGTCCGGAGTGAATAACAAAAAGAAGATTCTCCGTGACATAACTTTCCTGCTAATTAATTAGGAGCATTGTCGAGGCTCGGGCTCACAATGTATAAGAGAGCGAGAAGAGTTCTCACACTCAGGTGTGGGGATTCGCGCTCGCCGGGGGTTCTAACCGAGCGGATAACGAATGTCTCCCGCCACTGCCAGACCGCATTGTTCTTTCGTAATCGTATCTATACTTTGAAACGTATGCTCGTATCTGCTTTTTCGTTTTAGACCATTTATCAACCATGGTATCTTTTTCTTTCCACTTTCTGTTTCAGCCTTGCTGGCTATCGCACGCACCTCGCTGGTAAGTTATTCAGCCAAACCCGAACAATCAAAAATCAACCGATAAAACGAACGATTCGCTCCTAAGATCTCGTGTTCAGGATTTTTTCTGGAAAGAGTATTGTGAATGGTTAATGGGAGAATTTACGCAAAATTCAGTCATAGTATTGCCGAAGTTTGAGTTTTTTTTAATGTTGATACAGTAATGCAATAAGAATTATTTAAAAATTAGAACATGCCAATGATATAGAGTCCATCAGTAAAGATGATTTTACCGATAGGTAGATTGATCAATCTCGGTACGAATTGAAAATAGGAAAAAATAACTAGTGGTACGATAATTGTACCTTGGTACCATCGAATACTATTTTGATAAATTTAAAAATACCGCGTCATCAAAAGTAGAAAGAAAGTTGAATATTCAACGAGAAGTATAGTCGATCTTACATTTGACTCACAAATGATAGAAAATTTGAGAATATTGTCCGATCGTACGACTGAAAATTGCGAATTAAGTAAATTAAATATATTTCGGGAAATCGTTAAAAGAAAAAAAAGTTATTGCGATTTTAACAAAAATCTCCAGGACCCGATTGTAGACTCTCAGGTTCATAGTCTTGGACTTTCTAGGAACTTAGTAACGAACATTTGGAATTTGGAATCTTTGGTATTTTGTAAACTCGATTTAATGAAAACATGGAAGCTCTGGGTAAACGTCTGGGTATTTTTGAATTTTCTGAAAGATGTTGAAACCTAATAACGAATTAAACACGGGAATTCAAGCTATTGATAAAAAAGATTGTATTTTGAAATTCTCAAGTTTAAGTAGACCGTTTGAAATTATTGTTGTGATCGTTCAATGGTGCATCGACCTGATACGTTGTTGTTCCCGAGAAAATGTATTTTTCATTATGCAACGAGACGCCTGCATCTGTCGATTGGTCGTGCAGTATGAGTACGCGAAACGTACCACGTGCCAGGAGAAAGATGGATTACGAATAACCACTGCCATTATACGAAAAGACTAGTCTTGCGCGTAATTCTTTAATTCACGATTGGTTTATAATTTTTCGAGACTCTCATCGTCTCTCTCGCGGTTCGTTGTCTCGTTTCGAAATAGTTGCGAGTCCCAGGGGAAAATAGCAAAAATATGCGCCTCCTCGAGTTGGTCGATTGTGAAATGAATCAATTGAAATGAAAATATTTTTTCTTCAGGCGCAGGAGGGATACAGTTATCCAGTGCCGACTAATCCACTCATACCTGGTCGTCCTTCCGGAAGTGGTAGCACAACGAAACCTGGAGGATACCCGAGCGGACCGGGGGATCAATATTCTCTGCCAGGTGGACCTGGGGCATCACCGGGTAATGGATTCCCGACTGGGGGTCCTGGTGGATACCCGAGTGGTCGTCCCAGTCCGCAGGGACCGGGTACGGGTGGATATCCTTCCGGAGGCCAGGGACCAAGTACCGGCAGTTATCCTTCCAGTGGACAGAGACCAAGTACCGGAGGTTATCCTTCCGGAGGCCAGGGGCCAAGTACTGGAGGATATCCTTCCGGTGGGCAGAAGCCAAGTACAGGAGGATATCCTTCCGGCGGACAAGGACCAAGTACCGGAGGATATCCTTCCAGTGGACAAAAGCCAAGTACTGGAGGATATCCCTCGGGCGGCCAAGGACCGAGTACCGGCGGATATCCTTCGGGTGGACAAGGACCAAGTACTGGAGGATACCCCTCGAGTGGACAAAAGCCGAGTACTGGAGGGTATCCTGCGGGAGGACCGGGACCGAGTACCGGAGGATATCCCTCTGGTGGACAAGCACCGAGTACCGGAGGATATCCCTCTGGAGGGCAGAGACCAAGTACCGGCGGTTATCCTTCGGGAGGACAGGGACCAAGTACCGGAGGGTATCCTTCTGGCGGACAAGGACCAAGTACCGGAGGATATCCTTCTGGCGGCCAAGGACCCAGCGGCAAGCCCGGCACTGGCGGAGGTTATCCTTCAGGTCCGCAAGGACCCAGCGGTGGAAGACCAAGTACCGGGCCCAGCGGTGGATACCCATCAGGAGGAGGATATCCAAAAGACCGACCATCCATTCCATTCCCGAGTGGAGAACCCAGTGGACCGGGCGGCACCGGTGGTCAAGGATACCCTGGCGCACGACCCGGAGCCCAAGGCCCGAGCGGTGGACAAGGTCCTCAAGGACCCGGAGGCTTTCCGAGCGGTGGACCAGGTGCCCAAGGACCTGGAGGCTATCCAAGCGGTAGACCGAGCCCTCAAGGACCCGGAGGCTATCCAAGCGGTGGACCAGGTTCCCAAGGCCCTGGTGGCTATCCAAGCGGTGGACCAGGTTCCCAAGGCCCTGGTGGCTATCCAAGCGGTGGACCAGGTTCCCAAGGCCCGGGAGGCTATCCAAGTGGTGGACCAGGTGCCCAAGGCCCTGGAGGCTATCCAAGCGGTGGACAAGGTCCACAAGGACCCGGAGGCTTTCCGAGCGGTGGACAAGGTCCACAAGGACCCGGTGGCTTTCCGAGCGGTGGACAAGGTCCTCAAAGACCCGGCGGTTTTCCGAGTGGTGGCCGACCAGCCGGTGGACAGACCCCGCAAACTGGCGGATATCCGAGCAGTGGATTCCCCGGAAGTGGCCAAACCCCCTCTGGTGGGTCGCCCGCGCAAAGACCAGGATATCCATCCCCGGGATTCCCGAGCGGTGGATCCGGTCGTCCAACAGGTCCATCAGGATCGTATCCTGGACAACAACCCACCGGTGGGCGTCCAACTGGCGGCCCATCCGCAGGATACCCTGGTGAAAGTTATCCCAGCGGAGGACAGGGCCCGGGATCAACTGGTCCGGGTCCTACCGGGCCGGGTGGTTTCCCCAGCGGATCTCCTGGTGGCCAAGACACCAACGGACCACCGGATGATGGTTCCTACGATGGCGGTGACTACTCGGCCATACCTGGTGAACCCGGTCGCGATTATCCTATCTATGCCGACGTCCCGGAGACAAGCTTCCGCTGCGATGCCCAACAATTCCCTGGCTACTACGCCGATGTTGAAACCCAGTGTCAAGTATTCCACATTTGCGCCAACAATAAGACGTACGACTTCATCTGCCCGAATGGCACCATTTTCAATCAGCAATTCTTCGTGTGTGTCTGGTGGAATCAATTCGACTGCAACACTGCTCAGACTTTCTACTATCTGAACGAGAATCTCTATGACTACACGATTATGGGCAGCGTGGACGGAACATTCGGTGTTCCCGTAGGCCCCGGAGGCTTCCCAGGCCAGAGACCATCAGGCCCCTCGTATCCTGGTCAAGGCCCGCAAGGACCATCGGGTCCCTCGTATCCAGGTCAAGGCCCGCAAGGACCATCGGGTCCCTCGTATCCTGGTCAAGCCCCGCAAGGACCATCGGGTCCCTCGTATCCTGGTCAAGCCCCGCAAGGACCATCGGGTCCCTCGTATCCTGGTCAAGGCCCACAAGGACCATCGGGCCCCGCATTCCCCGGACCGGCCGGGCCGGGTGGACCACGCCCCGGAGGCTTACCGGGACAAGGACCATCCCCGGGACGTCCCGGGCAAGGACCTTCAGGCCAACCGGGCGCGGGTTATCCCTCCACGCAAGAACCTCAACGACCGGGTTTCCCTTCGTCCCCCGGAACCCCACAAGGTCCCGGAGGCTTCCCCGGGCAAGGACCTTCGGCCGGACGACCCAGCCAAGGACCTTCCGGTCAGCCCAGTTACCCTTCGACCCAAGGACCTCAGCGGCCCGGCTTCCCTTCGGGCCCACAAGGCCCCGCGACGTCTGGCGGACCCGGCTATCTCACGCCCGAACAAAAACCTTCGGGAGGCCAAGCTCCCTATCCGGGTGCTCAACAACCACCGGTGAACGGATATCCCAGCAGACCCGGACAGGGCCCAGCAACACCGGCCGGAAAACCATCCTCGAACACACCATTCCCCTCTCAAGGACCCTCCCAACCGGACCGCGAGTATCTGCCACCCCGAACCGGTTAATCCCGGAACGACCGGAAATGACGTCCCCCAAAGCGCATCCACGTGAGCGAATGGACCGGGAACGCGGAAATAAGGGCGCCCGGATTTTTCGTTCTTGTCGTGACGGACCTTGTATGTACATACGTAATTTACGAATTAACGCCCTATCTTCTTAAATTTCGTACTGATTGTACGAACACGAAGGAATCGACTTGAGTGTGTATGTGTGTGTGTGCCGCGCACGCGGGCACGAGCAGGTTAACAAAATCTCGATTCATCGATCGCAAAATGGCGATCCAACGATAACGGAGAGATACCCGTCCAACGCGAGACCTCCCTTATATTCTTACGCAATTATTCGAAAAGCCTGCAAGTATTATTACGTCAAGTATTTATTTATTCAGCTTGTATATTTACCTCCTTTTTTCGAGACACTCCGAGACGACATTACTAGGGAGACAAACATTTTTTGAAAATCATCGTGGCTCGAAAATCAGAGACCCGTAACCCCCCGTGGGAATCCTCTTTTCGTTAATGCGCTCTAATTACCGTAAATCCCACATCTGCCTTCAACATTCACAACACTTATTACCACGTGACATAACTCTCCTAATTATAGTGCCTTGTACTATATATCGAAGAATTACATGAATTTTGTAGCAAATCCTTTCGCACACCCGGATTATTAATGGCCATTTTATATATGTGTATTTTGTACCCCAAACGGTATGAAAGAAAGGAAAAATAAACAAAAACAATTAAAAATAACAGAGATAAGTTTACTTAGCAAATGAAAGTACTTGTGTTTTTTCGAATATCACCCAAACAAGTCCGAACAAAAATTCGAAAAAAAGTAGCGCGAATTTTTATCGCTCAAAAAATATACTCGTATTTTTTCGACCTCGAAAAATCCAATTCCCAAAAAACCCAAACCTTCCAGTTTGGAAAAAAACACACACGAAATACAAATGAGCACAAAGTATCACGCGAACGATAGTTCTCGTGTACAAACCGAAACCAAAAAGGAAAATAATAAGATCAGTAACGAGTCTCTCCCCTCGCGCTCTTTACGGTAAATACTTATTTCAAATTGTTCGTCAGAGCAACGTATTTTCAGAGGGGTGGGACAATAAGAGTTACAGTGGAGGAAGGGGAGGGGGTGCGGGTAAGATCGCGTTACACGATGGGATATAATGACGCGTTGGACGGGGGCCGTCAAAGTTATTGCGTGTTTTTCCTTTAATGTCACTATATTATAACTGCAAACATGCGAGACAGATAGAATCTCCTCGAAATCGTACCTCGCGCAGGGGTTGATCGGTTTACGCAACATGACGTTGCATCAATATCCGTGTACGATAAATGTACGCTTCGAGGTGGGTTCCGCAAAAAGTCTCGAAAGTACTCGAAGTCGTTTATCCCAATATTTACATAAAAAATACGGACACAGTGGGGAGACAGTGCGAGTGTCCCTCAGTCGACGGATGACCCGAACGACCTTGCAATTACTCGTTTCGCGATGCATAAGTGGCCCAAAGCACGCTCCCTGGCTGTCCGCCTGTTTGCCCGGTTCGCGCTCTCCCGTATAACCGGCAATTAGGCGTGTGCCTATCCCCTCGAAATGTGCGCACGGAACGGAATATCCCCCCCCCCCCCTTCTCCCTCTTCCACTCCGTCACTCCAACACCGAAGGGGCTTTCTTTCTACAATTCCCCCCGTGGATCGATCTCATGCGCAGGCTTGAGCGTCATGACTCGTTCCCTCGCGCAGTGGGGTCACGTGCATTTTAGCTCGACGATTGCGACAGACTTATACCACTTATTCATCGGCTGCGGGATTCACGGACCGGTAAAATGTACTCCCACAATTGCGGGCATGTAAGCATCACCGAGGGGATCAGATGTAATTCGTGTACGTAATGCAGATGTGATTACGAAGACATTCGAGTTCGAGAACCAAACGACTAGGATCGTAGAGGACCATGTTTGTACGAGCTGTAGAGTATCGGTGCAAAGATCATTTCGAGGACCGTCCCGTTATCTTGGAACGTTCATTGGAAAATAATTTCGAGGACGGTCCTTGAAACGAGTCGCACGTTTCGATAAACAACGTTTGGTGGATAGATTCAAAGTACACTCGGCTCGTTCGTGTTGATACTCGTAGGTAACTGTGCACGTATTTGGGTTCTGATACATCTCGATATGATCGAAAGTTCACGAGGCTCTTTAACCGCAATTATTTCTCTCTCTGTTTCTGCTTTGTCCTTCTCGGTCCATACCTCTCTTTCTCTCTTTCTCTCCCCTCACTTTTTCTCTTCCTCTCTTTCACCGCCTCACCCTCCCCACATATTTTCTCCCGTCCTGATCATCGCTCCCCCTCTTTTCATCTCCCTCTCTCAAACGATTTTTTCTCATCGTTCGCGAACTCCAAAGCGCTTCTCGCCACCCATTGTCCCGTGGCGCGTGCTCATCTATTTAGAATCAGCGAAAATGAACCTGGCTCCTCTTAAAGGGAACCCCCGCCAAGATTTATTGCACCTTTTGTGCAACAATCCCGTCTTCTTAGGAGACTCATTATTGTACGAACGTTTCGTTTCGTTTTTTTTTTTTTTTCGTTTCGTCTGCCGCGCATCACGCTAAAAGTTTCATTGTGAACATCTGCCTATTATACGATGTATCCCGCACGGGATATTGTGAAAACGGTATTGCAGACATAAAGTGATGTACGACGGGTGATCGGTATTTTAAAGAGATACTTGCGAATAAAGACACCGGTAATCGAAATCGTAATCGCTTCATCGATTATTGCGCGAGAGCCTGAGAGAGCGAGACGAAAATTGAGTGGTGCTTTGCAGGGCTTTTTATTTCTAGCAAGAAGTGCACACTCTGGACGCTGATAATTCCTTTCGGTGTGCAAGAATGATTTTTTTTTTAATTATCCGTACACCAGTGAGAATAAGAACAAGAATAAAAACAACAGCAACAACGATACTTGTAATACTAATACTAGGAGTAATAGTGTTAGTCGTTTTAGTACATGACACACCAGTAGGGTTCAACGTGCCGGGTAAGTTGTTCCAATGAGAATAGTACTGCGAAAGTAATAGTGCTATTTCCATTGGGTTGGCAACCTTTTTTGGCTAATATTTCGTTCATTAATGGAGCATTTTTTGGCCGTTGGAACCAACTTACCCCTGGTAAGTTGAAAGCCTGTTTCCCCTATGTTTACTGCTATTAAAAATACTAGGATTCCTAGTATTACTAGAAATACTAGTAATATTACTATTATTGATAGTATTCATAGCACTAATAGTCCTAATATTCCTCC
Organism: Ophioninae sp. A BG-2022a; assembly: GCA_030523105.1. Taxonomy (NCBI): domain Eukaryota; kingdom Metazoa; phylum Arthropoda; class Insecta; order Hymenoptera; family Ichneumonidae; species Ophioninae sp. A BG-2022a. The sequence goes on along the minus strand of JAPYZI010000343.1, from coordinate 37,336 downwards.
TATCAGTAATCCTAATATTCCTATTAATAGTAGTTCTAGAATTACTACTAGAAGTTATCCTAATATTTCTATTACTGGTAGTTCTAGTATTACTATGACAACTATTAGAAACAATAGTGTCAGCAGTGTTATTACTACAACTACTGTTAATACCAATAGCAGTAGTAATGCTAGAACCACTATTTTTTCGTAAGAGTAACACGTTTTAAAGACATTCTTGTTAATGATAGTATAGATTTTCTGAACAATAAAAAAGACCCCTATTCACCCCAAGCCATTCCGGAACCACTGGGAAAACATATAATTAGGATAGTCGTTGTCTCTTCCTTATCCTGGCGTATTTACACTTCTCTCTCATCAAATTGTTACCTTCCCATTACTTTGGTCATCAAATCATTCATTTCGTCTCATTTCTGTTTACGACCGGTTGATTCATACGCTTGATTTTCGACTATCAGCTTGGCCCCGAGTCTGCAATTTGCTCCCTGCCTTATTCTCTCCAAACTCTCCGTGCGTTCTGCTGGATCTGACTGGTTACAGTACACACGGTTGTTATCGACCGACTTTATAGCTTTTAAGGCCCCCATCGTTTGACAATACTCCATGTGGCATCCAGCTTCCCGGTGCTTACCCAAGCATTTCGTTCCATCGTGGATTTATTTCTTGGTCCACTTTGATAACATAGACTTAACTTCCATATCACCCCCTCTTACGCAATTTTCTTTAAGGACAAGTAGAAACTGTACCACGTGATATGTGAGTAGAAGAAAGAAAAAGAAAATTATTTTACCAAGATTTTTCAAAGGTGAATCTTTATTATCGTTAAATAATGGAACCGCCCCTTGCGTCTATCAATCCTACAAAGCCTGATGCTAGGTTTGACCAACACCGTGTAAATGTCTACGAAAAAACTGGATTTGAAAATTTGTGAGGTTGCGTAGATCTTCTACGTGTCCTATAATCGCAGATATTTTCGTTTCTTCCGTTGAACTTTCCTTCCGTTCGTTTACTAGGATAAGAATTGTCCTGATTATTAATCGGGACTGATATCGCACTGTTTTCATAAATAACAACATAACGATCAAGTTCCCATTTTGCGTCTTTGCGGCAAATTGTGATACAAACTCTATCCGGTTCCTTCGACGCTCTTTTTCTTCTTCGTTCCCGGTTTCTTCCACCTTCTCTTCCTCTCACTCTCGATCACTCTTTCTCTCTCCCTCACTTTCTCTCCCTGAAGTTTTTCTCGCGTGACAAAAGCATTATATTGCCCGGTCCTCGACATCTCTGGGCACGTGGGAATGCATGCAATTATCATATGTATGGCAAACCGAATGGCACGTTTTATCTTTGTACGTGAAGAGTAGTCGATGTAGCTTCTAATGTGTATGTGCAGGCACAGGCACTACTTACGTAAAAAAAGGCCGGTAAACGCGGTCCAAGAAGAAGCTGCACGACAGAGCGACGTTTTCCTTTTGCATTCTGGTCAGCGATGTGGTATCGGGCGCAGGCAGGTTGTAGGTTCGCATTGAAGAATTAGGTATTGGGACTGATAATGAAAACTCTATTAGAATCCGAGCCACGTGATGATTGTCTCTCTCATAGTGTCTCACCGAATTTTACAGGCATATCGATGATGATGGTTATAAGGACTCTAGATAGTCCGAAATATTCATCTAGATACATGATCAGTTACCAGAGATTCTTTGATGAAAAGTCATTTTAGGCTGGCTTAGACGAGTTTAGACGAGGTTTACTTTAGACTGCACGAAGTCTCTTTAGAATTGGCAAAGCTATGTCAAACACAAAAGATCTTCAACGAACTCTTGGATACATAGGTATGACAATCAAGCTACATTGCCACTTACGAGATTCCAGTTTTGTTGTAGGCAATTCCAACGAGTTCCATTTCGAACTTGACGTAGTATTTCTACAATTGGAATAGCTATTTAAGTTACAAAATATGTTTAAAGAATTTTTAGATACTTAGAAATTATCATCGAGATATATTGCCGGTTATCAAATTTCAGTTTTGTTGTAGGCAATTTCAACGAGTTTGATTTATCACTCTACGAAAAGTCTCGAGAATTCGGTTGGTCATATCAGTCGCGAAAGATATTCAGAAGAGTTCTAGAAACCTAATAATGACCATTGGCACACAAATTCATTCATGAACAACTGGAACGTATTTCACTTTGATCCCGAGGTTTGGTGTTTCTCAGACTTTCTCAGATAAATGCACATCTGTCCTCTCGGTAACGAGTCTATATTACCGGGTCGAGAAGAAATCTTCTTTACAGTCGCAATCGACAAATTTGTTATGTGAACCGCCTACTCCCATTGGGCAAGTTCAGAATCCCTTGGACCTTTAAAAAAAACGACACGTCTCTCAGAATCAATGAAGGATCGGTCGCCCGACCGAGCGAAGATTCGGTTTGTAATCAACGAATCTGCGGAATCTGGTAATTGCCTACGTGTCTCGATGATGGACGTTCCGAGGTGGCATGGATTCTAACGATACCTCTCCTTTCGTTTGTGAATCTGTCAAGCCAAATCACACAGTCAGCACGACGCGACTATCGTTGGGATGGGAAAAAAGTAATAATGCTGGAGAACTTCTGCATCGACGGACTTTGAGTGACGTGTGCTTCAGTTGACTGAAGCGAATACTCGCTGTATTCCGCAACAACTGTGTCGAAGATGTGGTAAAGGACGGGGCAAGATAATGCAGGTGAAGAGTTGAACGGATGATGCCTGCAACATGGTCGGATAGCTCGTAAATCAGCACGAGTTCGGTTTGCCACTAGATACGTTCACTCGTGGTCGTACAAAAAAAAAAAAGAAAAAATTGAATGAAATCAGGCACAAGCTGAAACATTATGTAGTTCTAATTGGAAATGTCTGTGTGTGGAAACAGAAAAGAGTGTGAAGGATGCGATGAGTGTCGTTGACCACGACAATGTGACGAGAACATTGATCGTCTTTCGGTAGTGACATAATCGACTGGTAAATCTTCCATAGATGTTGTTTTTTTTTCATCAACGTATCGCGAAGACCTGATAAAAAAGGAACGTTTGATTGCCAGTGGAAATTCTTATTTGTTTCCACTGGCAATAAATCTGGAAAACGAGACAAACTAGAACAAATTTGGTTTTCACTTTATTTTGGCTTGTCCCGTTTTCCATTTCTACTTCTATCGGAAGAAAAAAAAACTCAAACGAATGGCAGTTAGGGTTTTTATAAATCCTGTGTTTTTCTGGTTTTTTTTAGTCCACTTGCCTCCAAATAGATCTTTTTTGAACTATTCGTTCTTTTCTGGGATCCGTTTGGGCTTGCTCAAGTTTGTTTGGGGTTTTTTTCAAAGTTTGGCTGTGTTTGGGTTTGTCTAAGGTTACGAAATTTTTGATTTTTGTTTTTTTGCAGTTTTGCTCAAGCTTTGTTTGAGTTTGTTTAAAACTTCATCATTTTTGACGTTCAGAGATAGTTTTGGGTTCGAAATCCCAGTCGAAAAAAGCTGCACTCGAAATGTGTTAATCCAGTGAATTTCACGGATACCCACAACCGTTAATCCACTTCTTCTCCTCTTATCTTCCATACTCTATATTCCCTCGAATCCCTAAGTGAGAAAGGATTTCTTGGAGAATACACTCAGGTATAAAATGGACCGGAAGTCATTACGGGACAACAGTTCAATGGGATGAATAAACGAAAAGGAAGAAAATAGCCATCACCGATCACCCGATCGCGGCTGAACGAGTCGTGAATACTCGGCTTCGTGTTATTATCAGACTCGGGGGATGTACATAATGGAACGAGTGAAAGCGGAAAGCGCCCAGCGTGAAGCGAGGAATCTCTAATCCCGTCATCCTCCTTGCTCTTTATTCGAATAAATTCGCTTGGCTTTTAAAGTAATCGCGTAACTTGTCTTCGGGGCGACGAGCTTTCCGACGAATCGTTGATTTCGGATCACAGGACGGTCCTCGAAATTACTTGGACACGATAACGCTTGGAAAAGATTACCAGAGGTCACTGAGGTCATTGAGAATTTTGGAATGTTTCGAACGAATGAAGCCAAAGATCCCATCAGGAAGACAGCAATTTTTCGACTCTGATATTTATTGTACTCCAACGATTATGTTTGTGGCAATAAACATTTACCCCAATCTCCTTTGATGCGTATGAAATAAATTACCGATAATTAAGCTGAAAAAAAGTTTTGAAGCGAATAAAAGCAAATTCATGAAAATCCAATGTGTTCCTCCTTTAAGACGGATATCGAAACGTTTTACGTGAGGAGTGTCCAAAAGTCTATGAGATAAGAGTCGATCTTTTTCACGAGAGAAAATAAACGACCCTCAGTTTATCGGTGCAGGACTGCGGCGAGGGGCGGCTGGTTTGAGGGGTCGGGAGGGGGCTTTTGAAGGTGTTCAAGCTTGGAACAATTAGCGCGCTCGAATCGTGTCCGCGGAATGGATATTTCCGCCACGAGCAAACGGACTCGCCCTGAACAGCGAATTGGCGTAACCACAAACGAGAGATCGTACACGCTCGTGTCTCCTCATTGGAAATACCTCGCGAGATACATGCCACAATCGCATCGATCACGCCAGTGCAAAATTTCCACGGAACGATTATCCGTCTCGAACTATGAATTCTAACTGCCAATAAAACTCGAGGAAACGAAATGGACTTGAGTTTGTTTGGGTTTGAATTTGTTTGATTTTCAATTTGGTCGGGTTTCAATTTGTTTGGGTTTTAATTTGTTTAAGTTTTCAATTTGTTTGATTTTCAATTTGGTTGGGTCTCAATTTGTTTGTGTTTCAATTTGTTTAAGTTTCCAATTTGTTTGGGTTTCAATTTGTTCGATTTTCAATTTGGTTGGTTTTCAATTTGTTTGGCTTTCAATTTGTTTGGGTTTGGGTTGTTTGGATTTCCATTGGTTTGGGTTTGTTTGAGTTTAAAATTTCTGTTTGTGATAAAAATTCGAACGGTCGCTGATTCATCGCGATTGTACGAGAATTTGGGTTTGAGTATCGCGTTGATGATGCGTATGGAAGGTGGAAGCGGCGCTATGAATAATGGGATCGTCAAGAGCAGAGCGCGACCTCCGAAACAGCTTCGTATCGTGTACAATCCGAGATAGCCTTTGCCAGCTGTTCAACAAGGCTCTTGACACCGGTGACATCACGCACACGTGCATACGGGGTGTCGCCGTCACATTTTCATTCGCTCAGGAGTTGCTGTTATTATTATTGATTAAAAAATTGCCATCATTTTTCAAAATTTTAGAACCGCAGAATTTGAAAAAATTGTTCTTGATAGGTCTTGGAAATAATTCAAGAAAATAGTTCTTGATGAAATCATAATCGTACGATTATTTGCAAATCCTTCAATAAATGATTTAGTAGTTTGTTTGGGTTTGTTGGAGTTCTTGATAATTTTATTAATTACAAGGTTCGCTTAATAATTTAGATATATACATATGAATAATTTCGATTTATTTCCAATATATTAACATCAATATATTACATTTGCAATATATTAACACCATGAAAAATCGGCCAAAATTGATAGAAAATACAATTAAGAAAAATCGATGGAGAATTTAACTGGGAAATTCTAAAAAAATTCGAAGAATTATCGGAGCGGAGCGTGGCAGGAAAAAAAAGTTATATTTCATATATTATTCCCAACTAGGAATTCACCATTTATTTACCAAAAAGAACGAATATCTAAAAAAATAATTGAAAACGTAAGGAATATTGTTGACCTCATTGGGTTAAGGAGTGGGCTTACGGAGGAACGAAAAATGAAAAAAAAAGAATAAAACTTCAATTTTGCCATATTTTTAATGAAATCGAGTTCAAGTTAATCCATCCTACATAGTTTTCTATTGAGAAAATAAAAAATCGTTCATTTCCGTGTCAAAAAAAAATCCAAAGCAACTTCATCGAATATATTCAACGAGCACTTTTGCCGATTGAAAAAATAATGTAGTACTTAATTAAATATAATAAAAATAACATAAAAATTGAAATAATTCGGAGATCGGATGCACGACGCGGGTCACCCTGTATAGAGCGCATGCTCGAATCCCATCGAGATTTACGGCCCGCGAATTACGGTTGAACTTCCATAGAGGACTGCGCCGCTCTATTACACGGCTGTGAGAGGCTTGTTTATCGCGTTGTACCTACCATGTGCCACAGCGTCACCGAACGAATAGATCGCGTTTGCCATTCGAGCGATGAGTCGCCAGGAAAACGCGCGATACAACAAGATCCAGCGAAAGGGAGCGGGACGAAAGAGAATCAGCACCAGATCCGAGTGTCCATGTTTGATGACATTTATAACGCGACATCATCCCTATCAGCGACGCCCGCTTCACGGGTGGTCCCGCGATCCGATCACCATCACACGTCCATCCGCACCTTCACTTTTACACCTTCTATGATGACGAGTCCATCAAACCATTTTTCAAAATCACTAGAATAATGTTTTTGGCTCGATGTTTTTCTCGAACTTCATCATTTGAAATTCGGAAATCGTTGACATATTAATAAACGTATAAGCTTGCAGATAAAGAACAAAGGAAGGACGAATCAAATTTACCAAATAAAAAAGAAAATCTTTTACTTTTTTTAAAATAAAGGAAAATTTCTCATACGAAGGAAACTTTTTTCCTTTTTGAAAGTACAAATTTTCACGAGTTTAAAAATCAACATTTTCGAACAAAGGAATTCTTCACTTTTTTCAAATAATAAATATTTTCGTGTAAAAGAAAATCGTTAACTTTTTTTTTCGAACATAGGAGAATATTCATATTAAGGAAAATTTGTTTACGTTTTGAAAGCACGGATTTTCCATTATTCGAAAATGGAACTTTTCAAATAAAGGGACATTCACACGGACGGTTCAGACTTTAAAGCGTGGATACAACCAATACTTTCGCAAATTGAGAATGAGAACGAGTACGAAGAATGTCCTCGAGGAAACCTTTCCACAGATATACCGACATATCTGCATATGCAGACAGTCGTCAGGAACTCGTCGTTTTCCCGTTAGCCGCGAAGTTGCGTTCATGAATATTCAAGAGCTACGTACACCGGGTGGACTTTTGGTCCGGGTCTGTTGAGCGGATGCCTGAAAGCGCAATGATCGAGCTTTCTGTGGAAATTCAGAGGGTAAGGGATAAACCGACAGAGATACGGAGGGAGAGAGGGCGCGAGAGAGAGTGAATTATAAAGACGAACAGGTAGAGAATCTCGAAGACATACTGAGAGTGAGAGAGACACACAGAGGAAGGGACAGAGTGATCAAAAAGAGAGATAAATTGGGTGACAAAGAAAAAAAGAGAGAGAGAGAAAGAGAGGGCCAGAAAGACAAGCCGAGACGAAAAGGAAGACAGACAGACAAAAAAAGATAGAGGCAAAGCAAGGAACCGAAAACGACAGAGAGATTGATTGATAGATATGATTTATTATGCCCTAGTCGACTTTTCGGTAAAAAAGATACGTGCATCAAGCAAATATTACAATATAATTAAAAAAAAAAATAACGTAAGAAAAATGAAATCAAATAATACGATATAAATAATGGAATAAACAAAGTAAAATAAATGGAAATTGAACTTAAACTAAAAAGCAGAATGAACAAAAACTTAACATACCTTAAAGTAGAAATTTAAATAGAAACAAAACAAATTTAAAGTTGGACTCAAAGCAAATAATAATAAGTAATAAATCATAATTATAAACCAAAACGTACACTTAAAGAGAACAGAACTCAAAGAGAGAGAGAGACAGATGATGATGATGATAAATTTTATTTTGCCCTAGTTACAATATCGGGCAATAATTGCTATAAAAACAAAAAAGAAAAGTCAAACAAATATAATAGAAATTAATAATAGAGAATAACATAATGATAATAGTGAAAATAATAAAAATAAAGATAAAGAAAAAGAAAACCAAACACTGAATATAAACTAATATAAAGAGAGAAAGAAAACCAAGAGAGAGAGAGAGAGAGAGAGAGAAAAAAGTAAATATAAACTAAGAGCGAGAGAGAGAAAAACACACGAAAAGAAACAGAAACCAAAGCAAAATACAGAAAGAGAAACACAGAGAGAGAGGAAGAGGGAGAAACAAAAGAGAAGAGAGCACTAGAGAGGAAGCACTGGAGCAAGCGGAGCCATATACATGGAGCCTGATTACCACGATTAGCTATTCACTTTCCGTCATCACACGGGTGTGTGTGTGTGAATGGACGCGCTTCCGGCTCCTCGCCAGCCAGTCCGAATTTCGGACGTACTCGGGTGTATTGCTCTTGCAAAGTTGCTGCAAACCAAGTTGTATTAATTAGACGCGTGTCCGGCGTACTCCGTGGTGAAATTACACCCTTTTCCCGAGACATATATATGAATAGTTGGGGGGTAACGGAGTTTATAGCGAACAGAGTCGCCGAAGCACTTGTACACGGCAATGCGAGCCTGGCGCACTCGTGTGTTTCCTAGCCATTCATATATATATACATATATATATATATACCCATATGTATGATTCGTAACTTAATTGCCACGCATCCAAGCGAACGCAGTTGATGCTACAAAATAGCCCTTGTATACACCTATATTTATATCCATGCCTGCCAGGGGAAAATTGTACGACGCATCGTTTGTTCGCAAATTGTGCGCGCGCATACGAATAATGGCTTCGCATATAGGCAAAACGTATCCCCGGGTCGGAGTGGTATAACTTTTATAATGAAATCTGAGACCCGTGTACTCGTGATTAATGAATAAATTATTTTTGTCGTTTCTGTATATATTTATACCTATATATACATATATATAGGTATGTGACGAAGTATATAAAAACTTTCAAGGATTAAAAAAATGTATTTAATTTATAAATATATATTAAATGAAAATGTAGAATCGAACATACATTTATATATATGAACAGAATTGATATATTTATTTTTATTGCTACATTTTATCTATTTGGGTTGAAGGATTTTAAAGACATCAGGGTAGTGCAAGACGAGATTAACGTAAAACTCCTTTTTTCCTATAACGAATGACGTTCGAGTATGGTGAGAATAAATTCTTCAATAAAAAGATATAAGTGTAATAAAAATGAAATAGAAAATCCGAATATATTATATAATATTAATTTTGAATATATTTTAAATAATTTGTTAATATTTAATAAACATAAAATATATTTTGAATATTTAAATATTTTAAATATATATTCAAGAATTGATTATTTTGCGATACATAACAAATTGCAAATTTTATTTTCACTGCCGCAATCACATACGTTTTATCGCGTAAAAAAAGAATCGCTCGTGCTTCGTCGCGATACTCCCACAAGTAGCAATAAATCGAGACTTTCAGAACTTTCACGATCGCACCTTTAGCACTTCGGGATTTCGATGTGCATCTTGAACGAACTATGAATTTCACCGTCACTCTCGAATCTCTCATACATTTCTATCATGCACACGCTCCTGGCCACTTACACGTAAAATCTCTGTTTTTTCGCGTCCCTCCGAGTTACCGGAGACTCTTGGTCGCGCAGTGTGATATCGATGGTGGAAAAAAGGGGATGGAACCGAGGGGGAATAAATCGGTTACGTACTGAATTATATTTAACACGCTCTCGCGATCCGAAACGAAGACGGTGACGAGGACGAATCAGACGTTTTACCAGGCCCTAGGAATCTCAAGGAATCACGGAGAAAGTTGGCCGGTCTCTTAAGTAAGAACGAATCGTACTTGCCTGTTGTTCGGGATACGATCACGTTCTTGAAGCCGGAGAATCCTCCGTGAAAAAATGATTTCTACGAGAAGGGATCGAGTTACAGAACGATCGTGACCTCTCTCGTAATACTTCTTGTTGTACACTTCGGGCGTGTTGGAACGGTACGTCGAATCCCCAACGGAATTACAAGATTGCGTAAAAACGTTGCCATTTTTATTTTTTCGACCATTGACAGCCATTTTGGAAATCAGGTGGATGGAAAGGTTCGGCATGATCGATACGATTATAGAATTTTTTTTTTACAGCCAATTACGATAGATTTAACCATTCGAGTACATACTGGGTCGTTTTGACTCATAACTTTTTTCGTATTTTTCAACGCATACTCCACTTTTAGTGAATGTTTTGGCATTCAATTTTCGTTTTTGTCAAAATATACATTTAGGGCCATAAAATATGGACGATTTACTAAAAAAACAAAACGTTTGCACAAAAAAAGACAACAAAAAATGCATATTTACCGAAATACAAGAATTTGAAAAACGTCATAGGTCAGATTTATTCATTATGCACTTATTATAGGTTAGCGGCGGAAGAGTGCACTCGATAGGTTGGAATAAGATTTTTTAGCTTGATTTGTTTATTTTTTTCGGGCGTCGGAAATAAATGTTCAAAAAAATATGACCACTTTCAATCACAAGATGTACGAGGTTTGTTGAAAGATGAGGTGACTTAAATTCCGCAGACTGCCTAAATTCGATTACCGATTTCTTTCTTTTGTTGTGTTGATACATACGGCCCCAACATGTGTTTGACATTATGAAATGGAAACCTCCTTTTTGAGGGTCATACGAAGGTCAAACTTTTCACTGAGGTATACCTCAAAGAACGCGCAACCATTTGCCTGTAATCACCCTGTGTATATTCCCCTGGTTTTACAGTGTATGTGCGTATACCCATTGGAATCCTCGTTTGCTCCAATCGCCAATGAATTACCGAAGCGATTGCACGCGCGATTATAGTTTCGCGCTCGACGAGCGGGCTGAATAATTCGCGCGTGCAAAACTTATTCTCCGCATTCCGTTGGTCGCGCTGACGATTGCAAATGCATTCGCGGCTTTACATGTGTATACATTGCACGAGCAAATTGTTTATCGAGTTCGCGAATCTGCCGATAAAACACGAACGAATAACAATGCGAGGAGGATAAGCTCGCGCGTCGGAGAGGAAAAAATGTTGATAACAACGACAACAATAACGCTTGTAACAATGGTAACGATGAACGTTGCGTGCGAGAGCAACCACCCACACGCGAATTCTTCGCATCATTGAATCATGGCTCTGAAGAGGAGCCGATGAAAATTTTACGTCAGTGGTTCTAAAGTCAAAATTTCTGACCTGTTTTTACTTTTGAGCTTTGAGAAAAGTCAGCAAATTAAGAAAATTTCGAAAAAATCATTTTTGTGCTTCAAAAAAGGTCAGTAAAAAAGAAAATTCTGAAAAAATCACCTTTGACCTTCAAAAAAGGCAGCAGAAAAAAAAATTTCGAAATAATCACTTTTGATCTTCCAAAAAAGTCAGCAGAAAAAAAATTTTCGAAAAAATCACTTTTGATCTTCCAAAAAAGTTAGCAAACAAAAAATTTGGAAAAATATCACTGATTTTTACGAAGGTTTACGAGGCTTACTATTATTTCAATGAATCTCTAGCCAACTTGACGACATTTCGAACAGAAAAACATTGAAACATATTCGTTGAATTTTTACACTTTTTAAATGATCGTTGGAAAACGCGAATTAGACTAAATACCTAACGGGTCGACTATCGAGTAACATTCCGCGTGCCCGATTACTGACATTTGCTTAACCGATAAATCGGTGGTGAAGAGAATGTTGGTTGATTTGTAAAAATTCGTTTTTCATTCTCGTGCCGTGCGCCGTCCGTTCGTCTACGCATGCATTGACTAACATCACTGAAAACCTCGTCTTTGCGCGTGCGGACCATCGCTTCCTGTTTGCACCATCGTTTATCGAATTTGACGAATTATTTTATCGTGCGAACTCGCCGAATAAATCGTGTTGCATCGTACGCTCACCAATCGCGTTATCCTCGAAATAAAAGGGCCACGAAGTGCACTCATCGCCGATCTCTTTGCGTTCACGATCGCTGGGTGTCGAAACAATTTGCGCTCTTCACCGATCGTCAAAATTACGGAGCGTTTGAGATCATCGATTCGAACAGGGTTTCTGGGCAAACCTCACCTTTTGCGGAAGATAATCCTTGGAATTGACTCCTCGGATTTTCGAGAAATCGCACGATCCGACAATCAGACAAAACTGGCAATAACTACTTTAAGTTTTGTTTATTTTTGTTCGATTGAATGTTATCGATTGGTTAGCATTCGATTTCCTGGATACTTTAAAAAATTTAACTATGCTTGCAAGCAATGATTTCTACGACAATACCGGTCATCACGATTCGTTAATGTTCATCAGCTGTTGATTCTATTCTCATTAGCCACCAACTCCCAGTTCCTTTTCAATTCCTAACGGTCAATTGTCAGAAACAACAATTCATGTCCCAATCGTTATTTGATGATTGTTCGATCACTGAATCTATTTAGGGTCATCAAGACCATTCGGTTGATTAAACTAATCCCCGTGCAGAAATGCGACCGGGTATTCTCGAATTTAGGTATGGTTAAGAACTGTCTTGCCTCGTCAAATTTACCTAACTAGACCTTTTCATCAAACAGTCCAAGAATATCGCAAAATCGTTTTTCTACGCAGAACATTAACATTTCCTGAATATTAAATTTCGACATATCAGCAAATATTATATTTTGCACCATCAAAGATATGAATAGTTTAATGTATTATTATGATGACGTTCATTGTAACTGGCAGTCCTGTCATCAAGAATAAGTTACGATGTTCGACGACAATTATATGCTGTTACAACGGAGGATGTCGAACAATGAATTAAATCCACTCCCGATTTTACCCTCTCAAGGATTCCCAAAAATGCTGAAAATCGTAATTTTTAGTTTTTTTCTTTTCTTTCTAGTTATGTTCCGGTCTATTTCCTACAACTTTCTGGTCATTTACCACAGGTGGCCGGGCCCGTTCCTTATCGGTTCCCCAGAAAAGGAAAAGCGGATCAGGACCTTGCTTTAAACCAGTTACATCGTGAACCTCTTTCAGGATCGATCAACACTTGATAATATTCAGGGAAAGCAAATCAGGTTCAGCAATTTTTACCAACTCAAATTTCTGCACGCGTGGTTGATCAGTTATCAGCTCATTATCTCACCGATCAATGAAATTTAACATCTAATTGGATCGTGATCGAATCAATTATACGAATTATGTCGATTATGTTTATTTGGTAAAACACTCGAGCAGGCAAACAATTATTTTCATTGAAAATTCACAGCCGAGGAATTATTACTGTCTCTGCATACTGCTATCACAAGAATTCATTTGGTTTTGTATCAACGAACCGAATTATTTCATTACTCATTAACGAGCAATTACTACGCTGCCGGTGGGTAATAATCTCTTTGCCAGTAAATGTGAAAATATTGTACAGTATTATTTTTCGTTGGGTCACCGATGATTTTTTTTAGGTGAGGTAACTCATTTGCAAAGTGATATAATAATAAAAAATGGTTGCCCAGGAAGCAGATTTTTTTTTCATTTAAACAGACTTTTTTTATTTATGTTTTTACTATGCGAATTTCAGAATTCTTTTTTATTTCCGCTTTTATTTCAATCGAATTTTTTAATTTTCCCATTTTTTCAAGCTTCGGATTATTTTTATTTCGTTATTTTGTAATCTCCGCTTTCGTTGCGAACAAATTCGATAGTTGATTAAAAAAAAAAAGGAAACACGCCGAAGAAAAACCGATCGTGTAACAAACCCACACAATTACGTTTTTATTCACATTCTCTGTACAAACATATTTTACATTAAAAGTCATCGCGTCTGGTACGTCCTGACTTCATCGGTCATGCGCGATTCGAGTATTCCTTTATTCTCTTCTTACTCTACATTCACGTTTCCCTTCTTTCACACATCTAGTGAAACTCTTTTTGCTTTTACCGGAAGATTCCTGCTTCGTGAAATTAAAATCGTTTAAACGTCCCCAAATTTTGAATCGAACAATTCGAAATAACGTTTCAACAAAATAAAAGTACTGTGCAAATGTTTATCGACCCAAAAAAACAAACAACGAATCAATAGTGCATTTCACCTAAAAGAGAAAAAAAAACACACACACACACACAAAACTACGTCACAATACCCGAATCGAGCGCGCAAGAGGATTCCGGAATCTTTAGCCATCACCGTGAACTATCTACATTTAATCGTTTCTCGCAGTTGAGCTTCGAGCATCGACCGATCTTCGATCGAACAAAAAAAAAATAAGAAAAGAGCCTCGACGCTCCTTTGCTTCCGCATCGGAATTTTTTTTTGTCGGACGCCGTTGAATCCCTCCGTGGGTGATTTCTCTTCGCCAAAATAAATCATTCGCTGTGCTTTACTGCGATCAAAAGTATGTACAACGACCGATAGGTATCGGACGTTCTTCCGTTCCCCACCTTTTCGTTTCATTAATAGTTAAATTCGTTGCGAAAATTATTATCGTCATATTTGTATTGAAATAAACGTAACATGAATAATAATAATAATAATAATAATAGTAATAATACAGATTACATAATATTATGTATATTATTAATAACAATACACATAATTAATAATGTGTGTATTATTAATAATATAATACAAATTACTAATAATAATAGTAATAATAATAATAATTTTTAGCATATGGTCACTCATAAATATAACGCCTGCATCTTTCCTTACAAACTAAACAAATGATAATAAAGACAAAACATACTAAACTCAAATGTCACTGGTAATATTTGTTCTTTTTCTTGTTTTCCTCTGACTACAGTCTTACATAGAAGTCTGAAAACGAAGCTATGATGCTAAGTTCAATGATGCGATGGAGCGCTACAACGAGCTTTACTTTGCGTTTCACTCGCCGCTACATGTGTGGTTGATATTCGAGTATATCCCTGGCTGTTGTTAACAAGCGTTGAAAAGAAAAAAACAAACACTTATAGTATTCGATCCATAGTGAAATTCACTGAAAATTTCGCTTTTATTTTTATCTCTGGAGCATGGAAAATAAATAATTTGAGTGTTCAACGTATCGAGAAGTATCCATTGGAAGAATCGATATTAACGAAGTTAACGAAACTGCTCGATAATTTGAAATAAAGATCGTTTATGCTCACAGCTACTTGAAATCCACGGAATTCTTATTCGATACGCAGATTACCTCAATTACGTTGGTGACCTCAATTGCCTCATTAATTTTCTTGAAGTTTTCATTCGTTCGTTGATTTTTTGTTTGAAATGGTATTTATATAGAATGAAAGAAAAACTAAGGTCAGAGGAATTAACAGCTACACAGTCCTTATCGGTCGTCTCTCAATGGGTCACGTAACGACGAAAGATGCGTTTGAAAGTTGATAGGCGCCGTTGATGCATAATCTCGTTTCCAGGCTTGCTCGTAAGACCGTGACTGATACAATTATTCTCTCGTTATCGCGTTATCCGGAATCCGGAAAATAATATCTTTACGGCGAATAGTAGTAACATGGACGCGCGTTTGCCGATGACGTTCCGCATTCTGATTCTACGTAGTAACATTGAAACAATACGAAAAACGAGTGTTCGTCGTACCACTGGCCATTCATTAGACTCCGGGCGTGAAGTAGAAGGTTGCGGGAAGTGGAACCGGGGTTGGAAAAAAAGTTTGAACATCGTCGGAGGGGAGGAGGCGTGGAGATGAGTCGGGAGGAGATGAGTTCAGCCCCACTTGGCGGCTATGGTGTAGAGAGACCTCAAGAGCTCCAGAGCTCGGGCATCCGAGGCTGAAGTGTCTTCAGAAGAGAGCGCGTTGCTGTCGGCGCTGCTCTCCGCTGTCGCGACGCCCTCGTTCTTCTTTCTGGCGTGTGCTTCGCTGGTTGAGTTGTCGTCCAGTTTGTTCTTGAGCCTTCTTGCCTTTTTGCTCCGAAAAGTGGTGATGGCGGGTTCCTCAGTGGTCGTGGTGATGGTGGTGGTGGTACTGCTAATGGGGGTCATAGTGACGGTTGTTGCGACGGATGAACCGGACGTTTCCGTTGATGGCGAATGTTTGCCAATTGGAAGTTTGAGATTGTTGATACCTGCAACGAGATCGCGAGATTCCTCGGAGCTGAATTGATCGACGGGCATGCGCAGAAGTGCATCGAGCAATTGTTCCTTCTCCTCCTCCATCGTTTTGTTCATCGGTCCGTTGCAATGATTGATCAGGAGTAAAACGAGCTGGCGGACAGTGGCGTTCGTGTCGGCCTGTTTCATCACTCGCATCAGCGTTTCGCTGCTGGTGTCGTTCAGTTTCCCGAACATCGCGTGAGCCCTGATCACCTCGTTGTCCTCCACCGCGTGTTTCGGTCGAGTGGTGGTCGTTTTTTGGCGCATCGGTGATGCCGTAGACTGAACAGCTGGAAGCCCGGAAGTACTGCTACTGGTTGATGTCACGGTAGACGTTATAGTCGTGGTGATGCTCGAACGAGTCGTGTATATGGGCGTTGGTGTTGCAACGCTGTTTCCCTCGTTGATTGACTTTGGCAGAAGAGTAAATGCAGTTGGGGAATCGTCATTGCCGTCAGGCGGGAGACTCGACCATCCCCAAGGCGAGGAAGAGTAGGTTGGATCGTTCGAGCCACCGCTGGGACTGGTAACGTCAACGGAAGACGTTTCTCGCTTAGCATCGTCGCTGCTGTTCCCAGAGCTGGTGAACGCTGCGGTCGTTGGCTCGGGGTAGTCAACGGTAGAGTAAAACGAGTCTTGAGGCGTACCGGAAACTAATCCTTCGTTTATTCGCTCGGGATCGACGAAAACCGTGCTCTCCCACAGCTGAGTTACAACGGGTGATGACGTCCAATGATCGTTTGATCTACGATCATCATCAACCTCATCGTACTTGACTGTCGTCGTTGATCCTTCATCCAGAGTCGTCCGGACAGACTCGATCGTTCGAGAAGTCGCGGGACCAGCAGGTTTCGGTAGGTCGTTTCCAGTCTCCCGATACTTCGAGTAAACGGTATCGGCGGTCACCAGAGATTCCTTGTCTCGACCACCGGGCGAGGGCGTACTTTCGTAATAGCGAATTCGGAACGGTTGGGTCGTCGGACGCTCACGATCCTTCTTTTTCCCATCTACGATCGAATTACCGATTCTATTCTGATCGGAACTCTTCTCGGAGTCTTCCGGTTTGAAGGAAGCGACGTAGGTGGCTGGTGTGGAGGACGCGACGTAGTTGTCGCTTATCGGAGTCGCGTCGAAGGGCTTTACGTGTTTTCCGTATGGCTCGTAGCTCGTGCTGGCTGTATTGTTCGCGAAACCACCGATCTTGTTGTTGGTCTCGTCGCTCGGGAAATAATTGTCGCCGTAGTCATCTTTCAAGTTGTCCTCATTTTCAGGACGATCGATCGCTGTGGTACCACTCGGACCGGTCAAACCAAGGGGATAATATGCCCCACCGGAAGTGAGATCATTACCATCGCTCGTCACCGTCCCGAAAGCGCTGTTCACCTCGAAAGCGAAATTGCTATCAGAATCAGTCTCCGTCTGTGACAGGGTGGTATGGTAAGTGCTACCAGTCGAGTAACGTTGCTGTTCATCGTAGCGATCAGTTGTGACCGTTAAATCGGTCACGGGATAAACCGTGGTCGGTCTTCGTGCCCTTTGAGGTGCAGTATCGTCCGAAAAATCCAATACTTCGTCTTTCTCTTTGGTCACCGATGGATAATCCTCCAGCGTCGTTGGTGAAAGCGTCGTAGCTGTATACTCCTCCTCGGGGTTGCTGGACGGTTCTGTCGGTCTTATCTCCGTGAGAATCTTCTTGAAAGTCTCCGGATCTTGCAGATAGGCTGACAGTGCATGAGTAAAAACCTGAGCCAATTCACGGAGCTTCGTTCCGTTGGATTTCCGAACACCCTCGACGGGACCCTGGCTCTGTTGGATATCCAAATCGTCGTTCTCCTCGCTTGAAACATTTGAGTCAACGTCCAGATCCGAATTCACGCTCGAGTTGCCCTCCAGAGCGTTGTTCAGATTGAAGAGATCCGCATATGAGTTGATCGTATGCTGCGTGAGAATGCTCTTGGGTAACTCGACACCGGTTATCTGCTCGTCCAGCCGAGAATTTCCGGATCTCTGATTTTCCGTCGTTTCGGTTCCAGATCCCTGTCGGGTTTCCGCGGTAACATCAAAGTCGTCACTCGCAGTTGCAAAGTAGAGTGCCAACGAATGAAGGGTCGACGGTCCTGATGAGCTTGGCAAGGTCAGTCCAGTTCTTGTACCGTTACCGATCACGCTTCCACGATCTTCCAGACCCCTCAGCGATTCCAACATACTCATCGCGTGCTCACGCTCCTTCAGCGGCCGCTCGTCCAAGCTATGCTTCTTGGCGAGATACGTCGATGCTTCGGACTTCTTTTCAGGCAGGTATGCAGGACTGGCTAGTCTTCCGTTTGGTTTAATCGTTCCCGAAGGGGAAGAAGGGCGATGCTTCGTCCCGACAGCCTTTGTACCGGAAGTTCGATAGCTCGAGAATGTCGTGCTGTAGGCAGGTACCGTTGCTGTGTACACAGGTGGCTTTATCGTTGTCGTACTAACGACGGATGTCGAGTAGGCGTAGTTCTTGGTGAACGGCACGTAGGGACCCAACGTCGACATAACTTTGCCCTGCTGGTACGTAATACTCGTGTCGTATGGGCTAAGGGTCTTCCCGATTGAGGTAGGCTGAGCTGCACTCAGGGTCAGTGATTTCGAGGGCTTCTCCGTGGATGTTCCAATGGAATTGAGAGACGGCCTGTAAGAGCTGGACGTCCTCTGAGTACTCTTGCTCGTACCACGTCCCTGATTACGGCTGTCATATCCGTTCCGATCCTTGGACAATTCTCGACGTTCGCCAGGAGTCTGGCTGGGAGTAGTCACGGCGGAACCCTGAGCGTTATCCTGGAACTTGGATTGAGGCTTGGATGACGCAAAACCAGAAGCGCTCGGGGTGATCCTGTGGTTGTTGATCCCTTGGAGACCGCTACTGGTGTAGGCTTTCGCGTTGACATAAGTACCCGAGGAGATAATGGTGGGTGTCGTGTTCTCGAAGAAATCTCCGATCGTACCGTCGTTACTTGCCGTCACGGAATTCCGGGAGTAGTCGTCCGTGGTGGATGTTTCCGTGGCCACTTCCTGGCTAATTTGATGGGGGGTCGTTGTGAAGTATTCTGAATTATCGCTGTACGAAGATTCAGCTTGATTGGTTTGGGTACTGATGTCCGTGTAGGGCTCGGTAGTTGGAACAATGTCGGTTGCACCGGAAGTCGTGGCCTCATAGTCGCGGTTGCGATCTTGGGGTTTGTAGATCGGCTGTAAAGTCGGGAAACCTTGCCCAACGCGTATTCTGTGAACGTTTCCACCTGTCTTTTCGGATCCGGGTGTTGGAGTTATCGATTTGAATCGTGGCTTTTCCGTGGTCTTCTGCTGGTAACGCACTTTGGCCTCGTCCTTATCGTCGTTGTTGCCGTTGGAGGTTTCACGATTGTTGTAATTGCTGTTGTAATAAGTGTTGAACTGGCTTGAGCTGTAGGCCTCGTTGAAACGATTGCCACGATTCGAGGCAAATGCAGCACTTTCAGCGAATTGCTGATACTCCCTGATCGGACTGGGTGTGCTGGTTCTGAAAGTCGTTGTTTCGGTGTACGAGGGTGTTGGGCGATTTGACGATTGCTCACGATCACTCTTGGGGTAGTTTCGTTTGTCACCATCCCTAGCAGAGTTTCTATGACCCGCCGACTGTTGACTGGTTCGTCCCGAATGCTGATGGTAGCTCGGATTGTCCGATCCGGAATACTTGCTGGTCCCCCTTGCTTCGTAATTCAACTGGCGCTTCGTCTCATCGTTGGTAGCTTCCACCAGCTGATTCCGTTGTCTGTCGATTCCACGATAGTTGCCGCTGTCAGATCTCACCGTCGACGGGGTGGCTTGTTGCTGATGGCGATTCTTGTAGCTGTTCACACTCTGAGAAGTCTCGTAATCTCGGCCATTTTTCACCGCGTTGCCAGCCGCAAGCTCGTTTATCTGATTGTACTGGCTCGACGTTACAGTATTCGAGCTGTAAATCTGATTGGGGTCGTAAGTCCGTGTGCTCGTTTTGAATTCGACGGAGCTTCGTTGACTCGAACTTCCGGGTATCTGATTCTTGTTGGTAGCCGAACCGAAAGGATTAGTCCTGCCGTTCTGACGGCCGTCGTAATTCTGATGATAACTCTGTTCATTCTCGTCCTCGTTGGCCTCGTTCGAACGATGAAATTCGGAGTTTATGCGCTTGGCCTCTGCGCGCCTGCGCTCGTCCTCCGCTAACTGCTCGGCGCTTTGCTCATAAAGCTCCGCGGACTTGCTACAGTCAACCTTGAACCACCAGTCACATATCAATTGGGACTGCTGGAATATCGTTCCGTTCGGACAAAGGAACGATATTTTTCTCCCGTTGTCGCATATGTGGAAAACCTGAAGGAAGGAAAACGAAAATGTAATGCGAAAACAGCTAATACTTAACGTAAGACAAGAATGCAGGATAATCGTACTTGACAGTTGGTTTCCAGGTCCGCGTAGTAGCCGCCTTTCAATCCTCGGCAGCTGAACGTTGTCGCCGGAATAGTGGTCAGTGCCGGAAAATCAACGCCTGGTTGACCCATTACACCTGAAATAGTTATGATAAAACGGAACTCCAAGAACATAATGGTGTGGTTTACTAGGCCGGTAAGCTAGCCGAAACTGGAAACTCTAAAAACTACGAAACCCCTCAACGTCACAATCTAAAAGGTTCCCGAAATGTCTACCAACAATTTACAATCAATCAATCTCACAACGTATTTCGTTTTAAGCAGATAGCACTTTTCAACTCTGTCGTCAGCTCATCATCACTGTCAATGTTAGCGCAATGAACATTGGCAGACGACTTCATAATCATTGAAAAAATGTTAAAGGATCATTGAGGACTTTTTTCATTCAGATAGAAGATGTCATTGATACCACCTGTCAACAGCAAAACTCATCTAGACTTTCGACGATATTCCGGAAGTATTGAAATATCGTAACTTTTGGATCTTGGCTTTTCGGAAGTACTTCTAGACTGTGACCTTTCCGGATTCCAAAAACCCACCACATGCACCATTTTTTTGGTAAAATGATTTAACACAGGAATTTTAAGTCATACGTGCAGAACAGTGACACCTGGATATCGCGACAGTGATTAAACGAGAGATTAAACAAGAATGAAATTATTGTTAGTAAATATACCGGCGCCCTTGAGCCACTCCCTTAGAAGTTCCTCGTTACCGAAGAACACTGGTAGAGCAAGATGAACGAGGAGCCGTGCAACCAGTCGTGAAAGAAAAAAAGAACGGAAAAAGCTTGAGTGGTTTTACGGATGAGTTTGCCGCGAATTACATCTCTATCGTGTATTCGAAAGGGCACGCAATCAAAGTGCGCGAAGAGATTAGTCTTGTTAGTTGTAGCTGGCTTTGAAACCTTGATAGACTTGGTACTCGCCATTCTTCTCGGGCGCGAGGCGCTTAACGACGGTCTTAATTGCCTCGATGTCTTCCTGGGAGGCCTCGAGGCTGGCCAGGTCGAGCTCCGTCAGGAACTCCGGTAGTCTCGCTCTTTCGTCGTCCCTTGAACTCTGCGGAACAAAAGGGATGCCACCCTATGAGACGAAACGGCCTTACTGAGTAATACGATAATCCCGCAAGTTCCGGTTAGACCCTGGGAGGGGTGGAAAAAGAACGCTTCGAAAAATGGATTGGGTGAGGAGCCCGTACCGGGAAATCCTTTTATCTCTAGTTGATGGAGTACGTCTGTCTCTTTTGAATCGTGGCTAATTAGGCAGGCGAGAGGTTCCCGTTGACTCGTGATGGTGGTCGTCGTGAAACCGAGAGAGAGACGAGAGAGAGGGAGGGAGATGACGCGGAGCGAGAATATAACGACCAAGTGCACAGGCCAAAAGAGAGCGAGAGTGTATTGTTGGATGAGGAAGCTAATTGGTCGTAAGAATTAACGAGGTACCGAGGCTGGACACACCGTCAACTTTTTCGCCGGAAATGGAACGAATGGCCGGAAAGAGGTCACCTGGAAAAAGGGCATCGCAGCAGGCAGTCTCACCGGACTTCCCGTTGATAAACTCGCGACTTTCCATTTTTCGTTGGCCAACAAAGCCACAGAATAATCAGGGAGAAAAGACTCTTTCAAAGCCAAAAAAAAAATTAGCTCTTCTGAACTTTGCTCAACGGTCTGTTTGAAGCGACGAAGAAACTTAGCCGAAAGACTCAAAATGCCAGAAACGGTTGTCAACTTCCAGTCGTCCGTAATTCAACTGCGGTCCACCGAGCCTGTCGTCAGTTTCGCTTCCAAACTGGATGGCAGCTTTAGCTGGAGTACTCTCAAGGCCTATACCTTCCTACCATTTGATTAATGATTTCACATGGCAAATTTCAACTTCCCCGGAAGCGCGAACGACCCTGGAACGGTTGCATACACCGAATGTTGGGTTGCGGAAGACCACTGCGCTGAACACAGTACGGTTTACGGAATTTCCGGACTTGGAGACCAGGCCAGGTCGTCCTTTGGGTAAATCGATACTTGCTCGTCCTCCACCGAGGGCAACTGAGACGGCTAGGTAGAATATGGAGAAACGACTCCCTGGTAATGTGGCTTTGACAATCATGCCGAGACTCAGATGTGAACATCAGTGCAATATGATCAGCTCCCTTGAAGCTTTGAAGTCTTTCGGTGATAATCGGAGGTGGACCCGATACGACATTCTGCTGAGGGGACGGCGTCGGTTCACGATATTTGCGATGTATCTCGTGATTGCACAAACGTTTCAAATATGCCTCAAATATCTTCAATTGGATCACTCACGGACC
Source organism: Ophioninae sp. A BG-2022a (assembly GCA_030523105.1). Classification (NCBI taxonomy): domain Eukaryota; kingdom Metazoa; phylum Arthropoda; class Insecta; order Hymenoptera; family Ichneumonidae; species Ophioninae sp. A BG-2022a. The sequence goes on along the minus strand of JAPYZI010000343.1, from coordinate 14,511 downwards.
ACCTAACACGCAAAGTCCAGAATTCTTTCGATCGATCGTTCCACATTCGTCGTCCCTCGAACAAATTGTCTTTCCAGGACTTGCAACTTTTCAACAACCCATCGTACGTTTTTCAACAATAATAACTTCTTTCTTTACCAATGGAGTTCTTATCAACTGTGTATAATTTAGTAAAACAGAGAAAATTACTAAATAACTCAATCAAATATAATTTTGTGATACTCTACGTTTTTAGAACGAACTAAAGAGTACAATATGATTTTTCTCAGCTCCTTACAAATTTATAAGCCCATAAAGATTGTCATGAAAATTTCCAATGGTAAACTTTCAATATCCAAAGAAATACTTGTATCATTTAAAACGAAAAAAAAATCGTGAATGCTATACATAATAGATGAATCAACAGTGTACCCTACCAACTGCTAATTACTAACGATTGCTTTGCAGATGATATCAACTGTTTTATAAGTTTTTTCAGCGATAGCTACTCCCTGCACTCCTTCCTATTATCTATCTCCACTTTTTTCCATTTAAATCCTACAATTATATTCATAGCTCTTATAAATTTACAATCAGAAATTTTCATGATGATCCGTATGGAGTTATGAATCAGTATGGGATTGGGAGAAATGATTCAATATTTTTTATCAGTCAAAAAGTGATGTATAAAAAAAAATCTATTAAAATAATTAATCAAAAAATTCACAACATCGAATTTTCCCAACTGGTACTTTATAGTATAACAATATAAACGTGTATTTCGCCAGAAGAAACAATTTTATACTTTTTAATCCGTTTTAAAAACGTTACAAATAAAAAAAACATTTCTCTTTCACAAATTAGTGAAATGTATCAAACAAATTTACCACCACATGCTCGATTGTTTTTTTCATTAATTGTTCTCAAACTCGTTTCGTTTAGCAAAAAGTTCAACGCGCAGGAACGAGCCCGCTCCGAGTTGTACAACCGATAGTTGGGAAGCAGGGGACGAATTAGAGGAAGAAAAAAAATGCACCACGTGTGGGAGATCCTTGCTCGTATACGTGGATAATTAAACTAGCCGACACTATTAATGCAAATCGTTTTGCCACGGTCTCGACGAGCTGGGACCACCCGTTTGGGGTTCATGTACGAGCACTATATTACCCGATTTTCCCTTGCTAACCCCCTCCCCCCTTCCGTTCCCCTCTCTCACTCTTTCTCCCTCTCTGGCTTCTTCAACGAGAGTGCAATTCGCAAGTGCATATAAATTTGATATACATACATATATACACTTCACTTTGCTACCACTCGCTATGAAGTGCATAGAAATTTCACGATATGGGAAACACTAGCGGTGAATTCTCGAGTTTCCAGCACAAATAATATGCAATTGAAGCTCCCAGTGTATACGAATAGGGCGATATTTGGGGCGAACTCGAATCCGCGAATTAATTAAATTGGTAGAAATGTCATGCGCACACATATACACACACACATTTCGCGTCGAATAGTCAAGAAAGTGTGATCTTATTATTGTTGTTGTTGCTACTATTAATATTAAGCTTAGTAAAAACAAATCCATTATTTCTCGAATAGACGATTCAAGTTATCTGTATCTCGCGTTGTATGAGTCAACTGTACACTGGATGACCTTAGAAAGAAGAAATGTCATACTGAACAAACTTTTGCGACACTTTTTCTGATTGGTTGACTCAAAAAAAAAAATGGATTTCCTTTTACTACAACTAATAGATCGTTTTCTATTTTGTTGGTGCCAAAGTGTGTTTCTGCAAATTTTTACGTAGTGCCTTTTCTATATGAATCCTTACCTGTAACTCCCGACCTACACTTCGCTAATTGAAGGTTAACCCGCGATATTAAAAAATGTCAAAAATTCTTGAAAATTTGAGGAATCGTAGTTCTTAATACAATAATAATACGTGAATTATTTCAGAATTTTACACTGAATAATTCAGTAGTTATAAACGGATGAATTAATGAATTCATAACATTTCATAAGGATGGAAAATCATCCCGAGTGCATTTAAAATTGAGGAAACAGCACTCGACTTGAAATGTTGTCAGCAATCGTCAGATGTTTAATAGAAATTCAACAACTGATCGTTTTGTAACTTTGCTGATGGAACAAATTGAATTTGCGAAAAAGGCTCTTCAAATATGAAAACACAAAAAGGGGTTCAAGTATTTCTCAACGATTATCGGATAAACCGAAACGCGCGGACGCGAACTGCCCTGGAGCATCGCTATTTTGGAAACGCTTCGTGATCTCTTTGAGGATAAGCCGCAGAGATCATCATGTTAAGGTATACTACAGATGCGAGAAAGAGGTAACGCGGTAAAGCCTCTTCGACGCAGACACGAAAAGAGAGAGAGAGAGAGAGAGAGAGAGAGAGTTTGTTCGCTCCAGTTTCTTGGTAAAGAGACGCGTCGTGTATACGCGCTCTTCTCAAGGCCCTCGAGCTACTTAAGTTGAGGGGGAAAGGATTCACTGGCTTTGCTAGTGCGTTTTCGCATCTCTCTCGCTCTCTCTCCTTATCTCTTTCTGTCTCTCTCCCTCTCTCTCTCCCTCTTGTTCTCCCTTTCTTTGTTTGCCTGTCTGTCTCTGCTCCCCCCCTTTCTCTCTCTTCCCCAAATTGAGTTTGACAATTGTTCTTATTTGTCATTCAAATACTATTAGTTGTAACTTCTTAAGTTGCTCTAGTATTCGTTCTCACTCCTTTCACTTTAGTTTTTTGATCATTTTTATTTTGTATTTTCTTTGCTTGAACTTCTTACATTTTTGCTTGAGGTTTCGTTAATTTTCTCACTATTATTTATATAGATATATTTTTTTTCACTTTCATTTGTATTCCGTATATGATATTATTGTAATGTTGTGCATTCATTTGCCCGATAGTTTACTGGGGCGGATATAATCGTATAAATCAATCTCTCCATCTACCTCTTTCTCTCTCTCTCTTCTCTGCCTCTTTCGTGAACTCGCAGCACGTTCTCTCGATGCAATTCAATTATCTCACCCTGCACTACCGACTCGGTACAAACACTCAATTAATGTTTCAATGCAAATAGTAAATATTGATATTGTCACAGACTCTAATCGGAATGATCAGCGTGTTTGTAAGAGCCGCCGACTGCGTTGTCTCATTTCTATTTATCAGACAACAATTACGTATATTTGAGAACAAAACTATCAATAGATTTGACTGATTTTTTCATTTTATTGAAAAAAAAAAACAAAGCTTCCGTGAATTTCGATTTTTTAATATCAATTCAGGAATACCTTGAAACGAGTTGGCAGCTGTTTTGAAATTCATTGAGCTTCGATTTAATATTGCCATCACTTGGATGCCCAACCCGCCAACAGGACCAAACTTTAATATCACTTATGTTCAAAGGTATTGGAGTTCGATACGAAATTGGCCGAGTGCACCAAAGACCTAACGTCGTGTTTCTCATTCGTTTATTCTCTCCCTCTCTCTCTTTCTCTCTCCTCACGCTCCTCTTCAGCTACTTCCCAGCCAAACTCTCGACGGACTTTGACCTCCCTCTTCCTGTTATCCAGGAAGGCCATCTCCGGATCTTCGTGTCTCCCATATCTGTTTTCTTGAGAGCTATCGAGCCGTGAAGCCTCAGCGACGGCGGAAGTTTGATTGAATTTACGGTTCTCGTTTCATGATTGAATCGCTTTCAGATGCACGGTGGTCCCACGGGCCAATCCTAAACAATGGCTACGGTCCAAATTTTGGTGCTTTGCCACGTGGAGATAGCGTCTCTGCGTCTCGATTCCATCAAAACATCCTCATTCGAGTATTCATCACCAATTTAATCCTTATCAATCCCCAAAGAGCTTCATCGCTCCTTTTAGACAAGGTCACTACTCGGATGGGTAACTGCGTCGCGATGATTCACCGCTAACCAGAATAGGGGACCATTTTACCAAACTCACGACTGACAACCGAAACCGAGCGAAGGTATCAACCCGAATATTTTCCAGTTACCCCGTGCCCTCCTGTACGTCGCTAAAAAGGAAACGTCAATTTTCGCACACGCGCCCGTACATCGTTGCGTGTAATTTAGATACCGACGAATCCGTGACGATATCGATTTAACCAACGATTAACTCATATTTCACGCCGTTCGAATCCGCTTCGCGTTACGATACGCGCGAGCGAACGGAGATATTTCTTGTGCTCGCTATTCTTCATCACCGATACTAAATTCCACCTGTGCAACAACCTCCCTTCCGCAACCGCATAAATCAACCCTTCAAGAAGCCAAGCAAAAACAATTCGAAAAATCGCACTCTGATAGCCCCATAACGTTTGGATTTGTTCGAAGCTGAAAATTTATTTCACCCCGTCCACATTCTGGACAATCTCCGGCGATCATCCCAATTAGTATCCGTCAATATCAATTGAGAATGAAAAAAGAATTACTTAGAATTATCTAGTTGAGAATAGGTTGGAATCTATTTTGAACAACCCCTGCGATGCCTCTTTCTCTCAGCAAGAATCCTACAGCTGGCACCGATCCCACGCACGTATTGTTCCGTAACAAATTCCGGTCGTGTTTTACCGCGGTGCACGTAACAGCAAGGAGCGTGTGCTCCTCTGCCACAAAGCCGATATCATCTTGCTCCTCCACCCGCCACGAATCCGCTATCGTTACGGTATTCCCTTGTGTATCTTATTGTCTCGTCTCCTTTCTCTCTCTCTCTCTTTCTCTTTCCTCCATGCAAATTGGAACGACGCAAATTGGTATAACGGGAATCGACAATTATCGAGTTGGTAGTTTGATCGAAGTGGATATACTGTAATTACAATGAGACTAGACTGAAACGGATAAATGGGAAGCATCGAAGAGACACCTGCCAAACGCGACACGTTGTTCCCATTTGGGAGACCTGAGAAGTAGCTGAGGTGCACTCAAAGAGGATCTGCTTTGTTGCCAATGAAGGACGTGAGAATCATCTGAACCAAAAGTAAAAAATAAAGTTAACTGGGAAAGGACCTGGTTGTTACATCCAACAGGGGATGTTGAAATCAGTTCATGTGCTTTATAAAAGGATCTACTGGTCGTTACCTACAGTAAACCCAATGAGCCTCCGATGTACATTTGTTGCTAATGAGCGACCTGGAAGGTGCCCAAAGTATGCTTGAAAAGGACCTAACTCCCGAGCTGGGGACTCACGAAAGGAACAAAAAGTACACCCAAACTAGTGCCAGACGATGTCTAACGTCCATCAAGTGGATTTGCAAAATGTTCAACAGAGTTACAAAGAAACTAATGGGGTCAATCGTTTCCACTATGAAACCTGAAGACTACCTGAGATCCATCATTGGAGATGTAACAAACATGAGCTCTTGATTCGTTAGTTTCTAATTGGAAAATGGCCCGATAGGGTGTTGATCAGATTACGTACCAAAGGAGGGAGAAATTCAAATCATACCCCGAAGATTTTTGTAAGCAGATACTACGTATATTTAGAATAATCTCCCGACTACAAAAATTAGCTAAATCATTCTATTTTTTTGCCAGAATAATTCGAATGAACAACATTTTGTAAATACCTTTTTATCCATCGTATCAATATTCAAAATCATGGCAAACAGATCAATCAAAGTAAAACCAATAAAAATTCTAGTTAAGTCTGTCACATGATATATTGGACCAAAAAATTTATAATTTTTTTCAGTTTTAGATATCCCATATTTGAACCCTACAGCAAAATCTCTCTCCCCAACCTCGTAAAAATTTCATAAAAATAGCTCTTTTACTCAAACAGCAAAAATAAAATCCTGCCTTTAGGTGTTCCCTCAAACTCCTTCAATCTTCATTCAAAAGCTCAAAAAAATTCCATCTTCCGGTATTCCCACGTTTCCTCCCATCAATCGAGTTTCACTTTGCTTTAATTCAATTGCATAAAAAGAGGGGGGGGCAAAGCACAGCAACGGGACTCGGATGCAAATGGGAAAAAAAATCAACGGAGTCGGATACAAGTGTGTTTGGGTTTAGTTGCACAACCGGGTCCCCCCATTGTTCCCGCGACCAATCTGATCCGCTCCACCGGAAACTCCGGGAATACGCCCTTAAGTACGTCAGCGACGAATCGACTCTATTTACTGGCTGATATATAACACGGTGGTATAATTCGAGGGAGCATTTTACGACCGTACTCGTGCACACTCGACCGGTTGTAAAATAGTCAACTATACCTACGAATGTACCACCGACACTTCTCGTCTCGTAACGGACGGGGGATCGAATCAGGATGTCCCGAAATTGGGAAACAGCGCGTGTGTATTTGTGTGAGTCAGTAAACGACACTCTACGTATTTATCGCTCGTTACTTGCCATTAACAACGTGTGCCCATCTCATCACGAAACTTTACGAACGAACCAATGAGATCAAGAATAATCGTTTTTCTTCATTCATCTGCAAATTCTCCAGCATTACTCCAAACTTTAATTTCTACAACATTTATTCGTGATCATTGTTATTATTATTATTATTATTATTATTATTATTATTTTATTACTATTATTACGGGCTTTGCCTTTTGAAGACGAAAATCTTTCAAAGACCAGCAGTGTTTGAAAGATAGGCGAAGCACCGAAACTGTTCCCGGAGGTGGAATTTAATTTCTCTCATTAAAATGATAGAAGTTTCGTAATTGCTCGATTGCACGTAATTAGTACGATGATAACCTTGAAATCTTACCTTCAGTTCGCAATTGACTGGGATCAGGACAACGGTTAAACCTGAAACAAAAATGATAAAATCAACTTTTTTTAAAAATTGGACTTTGTTATATGAATATCATTTTCCATTGCATTTAAATATGGCGATAAAAATTCGTACGAGGGTAACACTGCAATTATTGTGGATGTGAAAAGTGCTCGCTTCGCGTTTTTTCCGCTGAAGCTTATTTACCGTTCACCAAAGCCGCCGAACGAATGACGAATGCGAAAATGAGAATAACGAAAGTGGAAAGGAGCTTACGGGTAAAACTGTGAAAGGCTCGAATATAATGAAATGAAGCTCGGAGCGAGGAACGTGAGGAGGAAATTCGCATAGAAGGCCACAGAAGGGCTTTGACTGTTAAAGGGCGCAGTTCAAAGGGAGCGAAAGAGCGAGAAACAGTCAAAGCGACAATAATTATGGTGAATCGCCATTGAACATAAATTCATCAGACCAGAGCACAGAGATAAAAGAACAGAACGAGATGTCAAAGGAAAAATAAGGACGAAGTGAAACGAGGAAATAGAAAAAAAGAAGAAAGGGAGAGGAAGGAAGGAAGAATCTGTAGTTTAAAAGGCTTATGGGCTTAATCTTCTTTAATTATCTCATCAAAACAAGATGCTTTTTATTGTACTCTCAAGGACACTGATATGAGCAATTTTATTCCTTGATGCTCTTATTACCTTCAGGGCCCTTTGGATCCTTTTTCTTGGGTGAATGAAACCTAACATTTCGATTTAAACAAACCGAAAAAAAAAAAACGCAACGAATTCCCCAGCTAACCAAACCAATATATAAACCCAAACAAATCAAAGACATCTAAACAAGTCTAAATACAAAAAAAATCGTAATTTAAACCGTTAAAAAATTCATCCACAAAATTCATCCGCGTTAAAAATTGTCCATCAAAATTTCCAAAAATGATTGAGTGATCTAAACAAACCCAAAGACGTATAAAATAATTTATCTATCAGACATAACATTTTTTTGAGGTACAAAATCGAAGCCCATAAATGTACGTAGGACCTGATTTTCAACCATATCTGATCTAAGTTTACTTTGCATCATCGTCTGGAATTTTTTACGTTTCGAGGGTTGACTGGCCTAAACCTAAACCGCAAGAAAAAAGATTAATTTGTGATGAAACAATTATTTTCTTCGTGTTTCGGTTTTTTTGGGTCATTTTAAAATAACATTTGAGTATTTTTTTGGATAAAATTACAAAAACGTCCAATAAAATATACATTTGTATCTTTCGCGATTTCGACATGGAAAGCTAATTAGTCGATTTGTTCTGATGTCGACGTCGATGCCCGAATTCCGCTCGTACCTTCGATTAATGGATTTACGTAACGATTGAAATAATTGCGTTTATTAATTACCATTAATAATTCCGCGTATCGGTATGCGGGAATACGATGGATTTCGGCGCTTCGAGTTAGGTACTCTTGCGAAGCGAAATCGCTTATGTGCATAACCGGCATATCGCGCGAATATTCTACCAACCATTGCGCATGTCGTAATAATCGTGTACTTTGCTTCCGCGCGGAATAATCAGCTTGGATTCAATGGACTTTATTCGCACTCGAGAAATACGAAACTTATCGGACCGGAAAAGCTTAATTTAGATATATTTCGCATCTATATATATATATATATATATAAATCATCTCAGTGCGTTGGTCTCGCAAAAACTCGAAAGTGGGTCGTCGGATTTGAATTTTTCTTCCCTTTATTTGCCTCAGTACAGCGGTGGTTTCTGAAAAAAAGAAAATTAGGAAAACCCGAAGCGTCAGCTGATAAATTAAAAAAAAAAAAAGAAGAGGCTATTTTGTATGGGAATTGCCTCTTCCAATTACTTCCAATAGATGACGATCGTAGCGGAAAAACGTAGTTTACAAGAAAACTCTGCATTGAATATTTACTGGGTTTATCTTTCACGTAAATAAAAAATACTCATCTGAATCACCAACGAGTTTTATTTTTTTAATAACCAACCGAAAATCCACACCGTGCACGATGCGGCTACTACTATCGATCCCAGTGAATTGAAGTTGGAATTTTAATTAACAAAATAATGTTTTTTTTTTTTATTTTTATTATGATATCGATAATCGAACGAAATACTGTTTGATCTCCTTTTGTTTTTCATAATATCGACGATGCAACGAAATATTGTCGTTTTTTTTTCTTTTTTTCATAATATCGACGATGCAACAAAACAATAATTTTTTTCATTTCTTTATAATATTAACGACCAAAAAAACGTAAGGTTTTTTTCCTTGTCGTTATAAAATCGACGATCCAACAAAACAATAATTTTTGATATTTTGTTTTACATCGGTGTTCCAACAATTATTTTTTTCTGTTTTCATAATATCAACGTTCCTGCATTTTTTACTCACTGTACCATTGCATACACAAACGGACATGTAAATATCATCTTATTTATCAATTTGTTTAATAGCATAAATATTGACGCATGTATATCGGCACGAGAAATCATTCAGAACTGGAAGAGAACGACGGAAACTCTACAAGGTGAATCGGAAAAATGGCCCCTACTCTGGGATCGCACCAAGATGGTCAATTTCACGAAGAGGGATTCACTTTTAAGACTATGTGTGTATATACGGGGCAGGGCTCGCATTACCAGCGAATCCTTTCACAATCCCGTCTCGGCAAGCGCGAGGATAAATTCGTGTGTGATAAATTGAGTTCGTTTGTTGTCCAACGGAGTCTCTCACATACGAAGACCGGATCTCCTCCTCGCACGGGTTCATTTTTCCTTCGGGAATACGATGGCTCAGAGAAAAGTGCTTCTCTAAAACAGCATCGGACTGCAAGAAAATTGATCTTCTCCGGTTCAAAACAAATGGACCGTCTTCGCGATTTTCTTTTTTTTTTTTCGTTTTACAATAAAAATAAAAACGATAATCTTGTGAAAACAAATATTACGATAGTCTTAAAAATGGTGAGTCGAATAAAAATATGACGAAGAAAAGATTATCGTCGTTCGAAGTGAGAATATTCAATAATACAAAAAATTTATTTCAAATGCGAAAATAAAACTGCAAGTGATAAAAGAAAAGTTTTTTTTCAATCGTCTCTTGTTTTTGAGGTAATAATATTAATAATAATAATATAATAACAGTACGATATGAATATCACCTAATTAATAAGTGAAATAATATATTAACACTATTAATGTAACGTGAATTAATATTGATAAATTATGACTTTATTATTATTTTTAATAATTTAAAAAAGTTGAAAAATATAAGCAATAAATAAATGAATTAATATTAGTTTATGTAATATATACGTCAATATCATAAAATTAATAAAACAAATAAAACAAATATATAACATGTAATAATAAGTACATTTTGATATAATATAATATTCTTTCCGCGTGAAAATAATAGTGACGTAAGTTTATTAATGTTTATCAATAAATTGTGTAACTTATAACTATAAAGTTAAAATAAAAATAAAACGTTTATAGCGGAATATTAAATAGAGATATCATAATAAAACAAAGTAGCAATATATAACCATAATAATAAAGTATATTTGCACGTACATTTAAAATGACGATTTAAACTTTCACTGCCAAGCCAACTATTTCGAGCAACTCGTTTTTCGCAGATTACACACGAGCCTCATTTATTATAATTATCCCGAGTGAAATTGTATACACACACAGTTGCGAGATTCATCTTCTCGCTGGAATTTACGGAGAGCGGAAGAGAGAGAGAGAGAGAGAGAGAGAGAGAGAGAGAGAGGTAGAGAAAGAGAGACAGAGAGACATATAGAAGAAAAACGGGAAGGAGAAAACGAAATAACAGACAATTGTGGGCCAGCGTTTCGGTTTGGAGTGAGCGAGGGAAAAAGAAAACGAGATCGGAGCTCACAAAGAGAATTTTTCGATATCGTACAGAATTTTTTTGTAATCGTTTTTTTATACGCTGAGCACGAGATCCGGCCCGACGAATTAGAAAAGAATTCGCTGCCTCTCGTGAGTACATAGAGAGAGAGAGAAAAAGGGAGGGAAACCTGGTCCCTGTTAGACCGAACGATAGAAAAATATTTCTCCACTACAATGGAATAGAATTTTTCCCTTACGATCCAATCTCGAAACCTTCGATTTATATATACACATGTATATATATATACATATATATATATAAATCGAAAATTAAAGAAACAAATTATTTTTTTCTAATTTCGGAAAAAAATTGGAAATATAAATCCGATCTTTTACTTCATTAATAATATGTCATTTCCCGAAATGTTAAAAAATGAATATTATTAATAAAATGAAAGATCGAATTTATATTTCGAACTTTTTCCCGAAATGGGAAAGAAATCGTTTGTTTCCTTGATTATTTAAATCACGACTACGTTCGTCGTTTATTAATATTTTTCAATAAAAATCCTTCTCTAACTGTGTTGATGTACATGCAAAATAAATGCCAATACGGTTTTTCAATTTTATCACTTACCCCTTGGAAATTGATTTTCCGAAACAAACTTGACTCTACGGCTCGTCACAATGGCCTGCCCCTTTAAACGGAAAACAGTCTGCTCTGGTAATGTCCAGATATATATATATATATATATATATATATATATATATATATACACGAAATGCCGTGTTATCGAGCGTGTCAATTACGATGCAGCAGTTTAATGAGTAGCGCTTGCGGACAGGTGTATCAGCCATGTAATCGGTAATAGGATGATACGGGTTACGTCAAGACACCCCTGGCGTACATCACGAACGCAGCACGTTGCAACGTATCTTTCTCTCCCCCCCCCCTCCCCCCAACACGCTCTCACTCAATGAGCGTAGCAAAACCGAGCTGCAGGGTCGAATCAACTATAAGTTAGCCGTCAATATCTATGTTTCTATTATTTATTTATTTTTTACTTTACTTTCTATAATTCCTATTATTTTCTATCTTTTTTTCTATGATATCGATTATATAGGTTATTTTGCTTTATTCATTCGTCATCCTCATCAACCCTCATTCGTTGAGGTCTCCGATTTATTTTCAATTATAGTATTGTTAAAACGTTAATTAAGTAGCTATCTATCATAGTTATATAATCATGTTTATTTTACATATTCTATTATTTTATTATTATCATTATTGTGTTATTTCCAATATTCTTTCATTTCTATTTATTCAAATGAATTTTATCAATTTATTATGATAAACTCTATCAATAATACAATAATAATAATAATTATATTTACTACAATTATTATTATTATTGTTATCTTTTATTATTATTATTATTATTATTATTATTCACTGGTTTTTGTTTTTTTTTCACTGGTTGTGGTGTTTTGGTATTATATTTTATTTATTTTTTCTTTTTTCTTTTTATATTACTATTCTTTATAGTATGCCTTATAGCGTGCTAAGGCATAATAAATATATCTATATCTATCTATCTCGCTCTCTCTCTTGACGAGAAATTATGGACTATACCCTGAAAGTTATGGTTTCGGTGACGCCGCGAGCACTTTAAGGGGTCGGAAAAGAATGAGGTGGGGGAGTAGGCGATATCCTTGATTTTGAGGACGTTTTAGACATCGAGGAGTATCTTCGCAGTTGCCAAAAGTTTGCGTACTCGACATTACGTAAACAAGAGGGTCCTCGAAATCACTCCTGGCTAAAAGTAAGTAAATTGCTTCAGGGTTGACTTCAAAGACCCCCCCTTCAAAATCAATCCGTTTGGAAACAACGTTCGGGAGGATCGTCGAAATTACCAGACGTGCTGATAACTACCGTTGGATAGATAGAACGGTCTCAAAATATATTCTTTCCGCTTGGAAACTGATCGTACTCGTAGAGGCCACAAAAGCTCTTCCAAATTCAGGGGATCATTAAGTCGTTACGAACTTTACATTATCCGATACGTTGCCAAGTCAATTCGACGAATTCATTATTATCGATACGCGAGGCTTCCTCACGAATGCACGATATTTCGTCACAGCCACCTGCGATACTCTGCGCTGATTCTTAACAAGCTGAGAATGCAATAGGCGTTCGATGTAAATCGAAATTTTTATGAAAATTGCGACGCACTTTTTTTTAACACGAGATAGAATTAATACAAAATGTAGCTGAAGAACGGTGAGCGTTAACGATTAAAAAAATAAAAGTTTCATTGATAACAGTTGATAAAAAAAATTAAAAAAATAACAAAACTGATAAAAGTGACGTATAAAACAAATCAAAGTCGACAGATTCATATAAATTAATAAACATTAATTAAGGAAATATTTTTATAAACAAAGCCTATCTGATATCAAGTGATAAAAAATGAAAAATTAATTTAAAAAATAAAACTTTAATTTTTTTTCTATATTACATTAATTCATATTAATTAATTAATTTATTTGTTCCATATTTATAATATTCCTTAACATTTTCCAATATTTAAAACATAATAATTAACTTATTATTTATTAATATTAATTAATGTTATATTAATCAAAAATATATTATATATTGTTCTATTAATATTAATTGATATAAAATTATTAATATAATATTTCAACTATTATTTATATAACGTAAATATCATATTTTTATTATACTGTTTTATTCATTTTTGTCATATTTATTTATTATATATTGTGTTTTATTTGAAACTAAACTTAGCGTTAACTTTTTGCCCTGACTGTGCATATTAATGAATTTTTTTAATCAATTAAATTTGGATTAATTGCATTTTTTTGAATTAATTAATTTATGTGGTTGAGTTTTCTTTTCGACGGGGATAGAGACTAGGTGGTGCGTTGCGTTGACGCGAAAAAAAAAAGTATGAGCCTCTCGGAGTTTCAACGGACGACGACCTCGGTCGGGTCGTCGCGCACGTCCGCGCGCAACGAGAGAATCCTTGACTTTTAGCGTCCGCGAAGATGCCACGATCGTCCCACGCTCGTGCACCGTCCTCGATCGGCCCTTGCGAGAGGAATTTCCCGAACGATGAATCTTCGAGCTATGCCGATTAAAGGAATCAGAAAGAGAGAGAGAGAGAGAGGGAAAGATGATCGAAAAATCAGAGATGCACGTCAGTCACGTGGAAGATTAAAATCCACGACGGGCCTGATCGTGTCCCGACCAGAACAAATTCTTTCGTCATCTTGAAGGACGTATTGTGCTCGGAAACAAACCTACGCAATTTTAAAAGGAATATCGAGCCTAGAACAAATTCTTCCGCGATCTTGAAGAGCATATCGTCCTTAGAAAAAATCCTTTGCCACTGTAAGGGCATATCTAGTCTGGAAAAAATTTCTTCGCCCTGGATAAAATCCTACCTCGCTTCAAAGGGTACGTAGCATCCAGAAAAATTTCAACAAAAACTTCAACTTTAAAGGGCATATCGAAGTCAGAAAAAAATTCTTCGCCCTGGGAAAAATCCTACGTCACCTCCGAGGTCACGTGGTATCAGGAAAAAATTCTACGCAACCTTAAAGGGCTTTTTCTACCCGATTGCTGCTTAGAAAATTCTTCGCTATCTTGAATCTCCTATCAGTTACTTAAAGAAACATTCTCACATATACAATATACAGAAAAATACAGAAAAATTTGAAGTATCCTTAAAGGGCATATAGCACCGGAAAAAAATCCTAGATCGTCTCAAAAAGCGTATAGTGATCAGATAAATTCTTATATAATTATAAAAGGATCATCGTCTCCAGGAAAAAATCCTATGCCCTTCTAAATTTTATTTTTAAGCCG